>CABHPP010131744.1:1066-42803 GCA_902168425.1 Peromyscus attwateri | reverse complement strand
CACACACACACACACACACACACACACACACACACACACACACACGTATGTAGATAAATATATAGATATTCCATCTCATATCCATGTAATTAGAGATACTCTGCCTTTAGGTTGGGGTTACCACCATTGAGAAAGACCCAGCTCAAAGGCTTGGGTACATGGGACCTGCCTAACACAGACTAGTCCAACACAATAGAGAGAACGATCATGGCAACCTCCAACACTTCACCTAACAAGGAACATGAAACAAGTAACAGCATCTTCTGATGGGGAAGTATAAGAACATGGGTCAAAAATGTCACTCAGGGACAAACAGGGAATGTTTAAAGCTGAGAGGGTAATAGGAATATCAATAAGGCAAGCAGCTCAGCCTTCGTCCTAATCTCAACACAATACTAGAGGAATTTGAAAACTGTATTATACTGAAAGTAACTACAGGGAAAAACAAACCAAAACTCATCTCCTGGTTATAATGGCTTAGTGTCTATAGACTGAGAAAAAAAGAAATGAGCCCAATGTCCAGACATAATCCTAACCTCCGCTATTATGTTTAACGTCAATTTATCAAATATTACAAAGCACAAAGAATCAAAGAAAAAGTCAGCAGAAAAACCAAAGCCCTATTTGACCCAGATTATTAATATTATGATGACAGCAAGAGAAAGCATGATAGCAGATGAGAACAATGCCACTGATTAGTCCACACAGCAACCAGGAGCTTCAGAAGAATGTCGAACTGTCAGAAATGTCGTCGGAATTTTTAAGGGGGAAGAAGAGGGAATGACACAGAAAACTTACTTGAAATGACAATGACCAGAAAGTCATTTAAAAATACCCACAACATACAAATTTAAAAAGCTTAGAAATAGTCAGGCAACCTCAGTATTTATAACAATAAAATATATAACCATTGTACTCCGAAGGAAATGCTAAGAGTCAGCTAAGCATTTAGGCTGTTGCATGGGAATTACTGTCTGCTTTTAGGCAAGTTTATCCTAAGAATTAAGTGCAAAAAGCCAAGCAGAAATGTGAAAAGTATGTAGTTTGGCCAGTAAATGTGGATGTCTAAAGTTGCAAGTTCAAGATATGGGACACCTTAGGAATCAGCAAGACTTCAACATATCACAGCCCATTCTGTCCTTCAAATATTTTAAAATTTTTTACCAATATAAATGTTATTGAAAATGTATTATACACATTCATTGAAAGCATATTTTTAATTGTCTTCTTATATGCAAATCATTTGTAAATTAGTCAAAATCTTTGTCAGAATTTGATTAGCACTTCATACTGCTTTCTGAGTAACCCAGTAAATCACATCCTGTTTATGTTGATGGTAAAAAGCACAAATGCAACTTAAAAAGCAACTAAATACTGAAAGAACGGATGATTGCTTATCTACAATTCAAAATGCTTAACATATCTTCAAAGTCTAATATTCTAGAGTTTCAACTCAGTATGTTTGGGCGTAATAATTATTTCTAAGAAAAAAACATTAGTTGCTAAATATTTTAAGGTCAGACTAGTTTCATCTATTTTTTTGTGTGAGCAATAATCTACATTACTTACTGGAGAAGAACATAAAAATGAAAGGATATTCTTAGGTATCCTCAGGAAAAAAATATTGTTTTATGAGGCATGAAAAACGTACACCTAACAATCATATATTAATGGAGTTCAACTGAAATTTGAACAGTCAAATTAAAAAAGAACACAAAGTGATAAACTAAATGTGGTATGAAACTAGAAGGTCTTTGTTAATTAGTTTTCATTCAGGAAAGCTGGAAAGTTAAATGAGTGCTACAAACTCTTTAAAAGACACAGGTAATAAACCAAAGAAGGGCAGAAAAAGACAGTAACATATTTTTGATCAAATACAACTTGCTGTTACTTTAAAACATTCATTTGCTTCTGTAGCAAGTCTTTCTTTATACTACCAGCCAATTCCCAAATAACAACATGGAGACTTATTATGAAGGCTCAGCCTTAGCTTAGGCTTGTTCCTAACTAGCTCTTATAACTTAAATTAACCCATTTATATTAATCTACATTCTGCTTTGTGGCTTGGTTACCTCATTTCCATACTACCCATCCTGCTTCCTCCTCCTCTGGCTGGTGACTCCACCTTTCTTCTTCCCAGAGTTCTCTCTCTGCCCAGAAGTTCCCTCTATACTCCCTGTCTGTCTATTGGCCATTCAGCTTTTTATTACAACAATCAGGGTAATACATCTTCACACAGTGTACAAATATCCCACAGTATGCTTCATTAAATTTTTTCAAATAGTAAGATGTACCAAAACACTATAATTCATAAAAACAACTTTAAAAGTCAAAAGACAATGCTATACCTCTGTGTAACAAATGCTTTCTAATAAGTTCAGGAACACAAAGAGCAAAGTACAAAGAAAAGCATAGGAATCAGTAACCCTGTAACTCTATCATATGGAAGTCAAGGCCTGTATTTTTAAAAATCAATCCCCCCTCACACATACATACAGGGCAAGGGAGAGAATATGGGCATGCACATGCAGTAGCGTGCATATGTATATCACAGGACACCCTTGGGTATCAGTCCTCACCCTCACTTTCCTCCTTGTTTTAGGGAGGGTCTTTTGTTGTTTGACACTGTGTACATCAGGTTAGTTGGCAATTGAGCTATCAAGGATTCTCCTATCATTGTTTCTCATCTCCCTGTAGGAGCTGGGATTATAGACAAGTCAGCTATTAACATGGGTTCTGGGAATTTGAATTTAAGTCTTCACCCTTGCCTGGCAAGTGCTTTACCTGCTGGGCTATCTCACCAGTCTCAAGGATCCATATATTTTTTTATTTGATTGGACTTTACTTTTTTAATTCATTAAACATTCAAATATTTATATAGTATCTGAGAAGTCATAAACATCCTGAGGTGAGTGAAATCCTAGAGAACAAAATTAAGTTCACTTGGTTCCCCTCCCTTTTTTAATCATACTTATTTATTAATTGTTTGATTTTTCCCAGCCCAATCACAGTTTCCCCTCCATCCTTCCTCTCTTCCTATTCCCTCTCCTACTCCTTCTCTGTTCTCTTCAGAAAAGCACAGGCCTCCTATGTATATTGGCCAGCCACAGCATATCAAGCTGCAGTAAGACCAGGTACCTCCTCTACTACTAAGGCTGGATGAAACAACCCAGTAAGAGGGAAGGGTCCCAAAGGCAGATAACAGAGTCAGAGACAACCCCTGCTCCAACTGTTAGGAGTTCCACAAGACCAAGCTACACACAACAGTAACATATAGGCAGAGGGCCTATGTCAGTCCTATGCAAGCTCTCTGGATGTTAGTTCAGTGTCTGTGAACCCCAAGGAGCCCAGTTTAGTTGATTCTGTGGGTTTTCTTATAGTATCCTTGGCTGCTCTGGCTCCCATAATCATTCCTCCCCCTCTTCCACAGGATTCCCCAAGGTCTGCCTAATTTTTGACTATGGGTCTCTGCATCTGTTTCCATCAGTTATGGGATAAAGCCACTCTGATGACAATTGGGCTAGACAACAACCTATGAGTATAGCAGAACATCATTATGAACCATTTCATTGATTTTCTTTTTCTTTTTTTGCCATTCATGTTTAGTACTATTCTAGGTCTCTGGGATATCCAGCCCCTGGGTCCTGGCCCTCCAGCCATTGTTAGGGGTGGGCTCCCTCTCATGATATGGGTCTCAAGATGGACCAGGCAATGGTTGGTCACTTCCATAATTTCTGTATCATCTTTGCCCCAGCATATCATGTAGGAAGGGCCAATTGTAGGTCAGAGTCTTTGTGACTGGGTTGATGCCCCAATACTTCCACTGGAAGTCTTGCCTGGTTACAGAAAATGGCTGGTTTAAGCTCTGTATTTCCAATTGCTCAGAGTGTTCACTAGGGTCACCATCATAGATTTTAGGGAGTTTCTATTGCACTAGGCTTCTGACTCATCCAAGAGATGCCCCTGATTCCAGTTGTCTTTCCCAGTACTTCCTTCCTACATCCTCCCCCAAACTCATGCCTCTCATTCCCATGTCCACCTCTACATCCAGATCTCTCAGTCATCTACCTGTGATGTCTATTCTATTTCCCCTTCACAGTGAGATTCATGTGTGCTCCCCTACCCCCCACCTGTAGCTAGAGAGTTTTCTCTCCGGGTCCCACCAAGCCCCGGCAGTCCGACAGCCCACTTATAAAATAAACACACAGACACTTATATTATTTAAACTGTTTGGCCTAATGGCTCAGGCTTCTTGTTAACTGTTCTTATATCTTAAATTAACCCATTTCTATTAATCTATAAATTGCCACGTGGCTTGTGGCTTACCGGTACCTTACATCTTCCTTGTCATGGTGGCGGCTGCAGTGTCTCTCTGCCTTAGCCTTCCACTTCCCGAATTCTCTTCTCTGCTTGACCCGCCTATACTTCCTGCCTGGCTACTGGCCAATCAGTGTTTTATTTATTAACCAATCAGAGCAACACATTTGACATACAAAACATCCCACAGCACCTACCCTCAGCCTTCTTTGTCACTTAAGCTTCTTTGGGTCTGTGGATTTATAGAATGTTTATGCTTTATCTTATAGCTAATATCTGCCTATATGTGAGTACATACTATGTTTGTTTTCTGAGTCTGAGTTACCTCACTCAGGGTGATCTTTTCTAGTTCCATCCATTTTCCAGAAAATTTCATGTCATTTTTTTTAACAGATGAGCAAGATTCCATTGTGTAAATGTACCATATTTTCTTTATCCATTATTTGGTTGATGAACATCTAGGTTGTCTCCAGTTTCTAGCTATTATGAATAAGGCTGCTATAAACATAGTTGAGCAAGTGTCCTTGTGATATGGTGTAATATCCTTTGGGTGTATACCCAGGAGAGGTATACCTGGGTCTTAAGGTAGGTCTATCCCCAATTTTCTGAGAAAACACCGCATTGATTTCCAAGGTGGCTGTACAAGTTTGCACTCCCACCAGCAAAAGAGGAGTGTTCCCCTTGCTCCACATCTTCACTAGTATGTGCCTTCAGTTGTGTTTTTCATCTTAGCCATTCTAACAAGAACAAGATGAAATCTTAGAATTGTTTTGATTTGCATTTCCATGATGGCTAAGGATGGTGAACATATTTTTTTAAATGTTTCTAGGCCATTTGAACCCTCTGTCAGATGTGGAGTTGGTGAAGATATTTTCCCATTCTGTAGGCTTCCATTTTGTCCTTTTGATAGTATCCTTTGCCTTACAGAAGTTTTTCAGTTTCATAAGATCCCATTTTTTTAATTGTTGATCCTAGTGTCTTTGACATTAGTATTCTATTCAGAAAATTGTCTTTTGTGCCAAAGCATTCAAGGCTATCCCCCACTTTCTGTCAGGTTCAGTGTATCTGGTTTTATGTTGAGGTCGTTAATTCACTTGGATTTGAGTTTTGTGCAGGATGATAGATATCTATTTGCATCCTTCTATATGCTGACATCCAGTTAGACTAGCACCATTTGTTGAAGATGCTTTCTTTTCTCCATTGTGTATTTCTGGCTTCTTTAATCAAAAATCAGATGTTTATAAGTATGTAGATTTATGTCTGGGACTTTGGTTTGATTCTATTATCAACCTGTCTGTTTTTATGCCAATACCATGTGGTTTTCACAACCAAAGGAGATCAAGGGGATACAAGTTGGAAAGGAAGAACTTAAAGTATTGCTATTTGCAGAAGATACAATTGTATATGTAAGCAACCCCAATAATTCTATCAGGGTACTTGTACAGCTGATAAACACCTTCAGCGAAGTGGCTGGATACAAAATTAACTCAAAAATATCAGTAGCTCTCCTATACACAAATGATAAATGGGTTGAGAAAGAAATTAGTCAAATAACGCCCTTCACAATAGCCACAAAGAATATAAAATATCTTGGTGTAACTCTAACCAAGCACGTGAAAGACCTATATGGCAAGAACTTCAAATCTTTGAAGGAAGAAATTGGAGAAGATATCAGAACATGGAAAGATACCACATGCTCAGGGATTTGTAAGATCAACATAGTAAAAATGACCACCTTACCAAAAACAATCTACAGATTCAATGCAATTCTCAGCAAAATCCCAACACTGCTGTGGGATGTTCTGTATGTTAAATATGTTTCTCTGATTGGTTAATAAATAAAACACTGATTGGCCAGTAGCCAGGCAGGAAGTATAGGCGGGACAAGCAGAGAGGAGAATGCTGGGAGGTAGAAGGCTGAGGCAGAGAGACGCTGCCAGCCACCATGAGAAGATGTTAAGATACCAGTAGGCCATGAGCCATGTGGCAACTTATAGATTAATAGAAATGGGTTAATTTAAATTGTTATCTTTAATATAAGAACTAGATAACAAGAAGCCTGCTGTGGCCATACAGTTTGTAAGCAATATAAATCTCTGTGTGTTTACTTGGTTGGATCTAAGTGGCTGTGGGACTGGCGGGTGAGAGAGATTTGTCCTGACTGTGGGCCAGGCAGGACCAGAAAAACTCAAGCTACACAACACAATTCTTTACAGACCTTGAGAGAACAATATTCATCTTCATATGGAAATACATAAAATCTAGGATAGCTAAAACAATCCTGTATAATAAAAGAACTTCTGGAGGTATCACCACCCTGATTTCAAACTGTATTATGGAGCTATAGTAAACACCCATACTTTTAAGGCATACTTCATATACACTTTGAGAAAAGTTTGTATTTTTCCATGAACTCTATCCATTTGTTTAAAAACATATTCACTAGCTTAAAATCAAATTATCACACTTTAGAGATCTGGGTTAGCTATAAGCAGCATGTTCACGTACGCCTAATATTCCATTTCTAATATTTGAGCTCAACTCAAGTGCACATCACATGGAACAGGTGAAGCATATTTGCACACACCTACCCAGGAACAGTAGCACTCAGGCCCATTGTGCCTACGTTCAAATGCAGCTGGTTTCCTTAATCTATACAAATGTAGGTGTGAAATTTTAGAACTGAAAATACTCTATACTATATAACCCAAAGATTTATCTTTACAAATTAATTTCATAGGGGCTATCTATCTAACAAAGTTATAATTAAAATTTTCATTAATTGTTTTTAAATTCATAGATGGTAGGAAATAAAAAGTATAGCCAGGAAGATACTTATCTCTATTCTGTTTGGAAAGGCAGAATTTTACCAACATTAAAACTCTACATATTAGTAATGCTAGGAAGAAGGGGTGTAAGAGTTGAAAAAAATAAATTTTTCAACATGATAGATGAAATGAGTATGCCTAGTGAAAACCTAGTTTATTCAAAATAAATTATTTGAGTTATGGACTGAGTATATCAGATATTAGATATGATTTTTCTAGAAAAAACAAAATCAATTCCATTTCCATATAGTGGCAATTGTAAATAAAATACCATAGTTAAAGATACCGTTTATAGCAACATTAGTGGATTAAACTCTTAGAATTCCATAAAGATGTGAAAGTCATCCTTTTAGAAAACTAGTCACTCCACTGAGAGAAGTTTAAATAAATGTGGGCACAATGTTTATCCACAGGCTGGAAGATTCAGTATTGAAAACAGGAGTTTTCTTCAAATTGACATAAATAGTGAGACCTGGAACAAAATTTCAAATATTCCTTTCTGAAAACTCTCTGATGCTAAACCACATGGAGACTGAGCATCAGGGAAAGCTCTCACTTTAGTTAAATAGCCTATTTGTTTAGACTGTTTATTACATGCTGGAACACTCAGCTTCGTCAGTCCTTCAGACGCACAAAACGTTTTATGTGCGCTAACCTGCACTGCTGTCCTTACGTTTCCATTGTTGCTATTGCAGGCACGTGTTTTGTCAGAAGCTACATCAATAACTAGCTTGCATTAATGCCACCCTTCTCACATTCACTGTTATTACCCATCTTCTCCATTTTGAATTGTGAAGATGCATGATACTTTTAAACTAAGCCCCAAGGATTGTATTAAATTTACATCGCAAATAATTACAATATACAAAGTATTTCGAAATAAGTAACCACAATATTATCATGAAAAACTAACAAAATAGAAGTGACAGAATCAAAATTGACTCTAGCCGTCTTTGCAGGCTTCTGTAGTTGTCTTAATATTTTTGAAAATATGTTGCCACTTGCTGGGAGTTGCCTTGCTGCTTAGCAACCTTCTTTCCACATTTCTTTCCGCTGGTGTCACAGCCTTCCTGTCATTAATGAGAGTGCTCACCAGTGGACAAGTGACTGTCCGCACATAGCAATCAGTGCTCAGCTAAAAGCAGATCCTAGAAAACATTGATCACTGCATTCTCAGTGTCAAGCCCCGCTGTGCTGACAGGTCACTCCACTGGGTGAAATAATTACAGAGGCACCCACAGAGAAGTCATTAGCAGGCTTCTGTAGTCCTCTGTCAGAAGTTTGTTTTTGTTTTGTTTTGTTTTAACTGTTTGGGGAAAATTTACCTGAATATTTTACATTAAAATCGTATTTTCTTAGAGTATTTTCAGAAGCCCCATTTTAGTTACCCTTGCTTAGAACACACAGAAAAAAGCCACTTGAAATGACACCACTTCATTCTACAGAAACCTCAGGATAAGACCAGTATTACATCTTTAGGCATGATAAACTCATACTAAGTAGTTATTTCAAGTTGTGAAAGAAACTCTATTAAAAATAGTAAGTACAAGGTCAGTGTGAGTGCAAGGGTCTTTCTAGAAGGTCTACAGGGATAGAGATTCGGAGAGTGATGACTTTGTGATTAAGAAAGTAAATGCACAAAAAAAAAAATTAGTCTTTTGTGACAATTGTACTGTCCTCAAAAATAAAACTATTTGTGGTATTATTGGGTAAACTGCTGTCAATGCAGTTCTAGTCAGTCAAATCCCCGATGAGTTTTCCACATGAAATGATTGATTAGGCCTGGTGATGTACATTTAATAATCCCATTTAGCCACCTATTATCTCACAGAGCCTTACTCATCATCTGTATGGCACACATTTCCCTTGGACCAGCACTAACAAAATGTGATACATAGCACCTCTCTCTGGGGATTAGGAGAAGCACAGACCTTGTGAGCAGTCCCAGAACATCAGACTGTAAGCTTCACAAGCTTGCACTTGGCATTCTGAAAAGGAATATCTCACTTAAGGAGAAATCTGAGTTTCAACAGACTTCTGTATGAGACTGAGGTAAGAGATGTAGAGATCAAAACTTTCCCAGGGTCTACAATCTGCTCACATCCTTCTGGCTTTGATGAAAGGCAAGAGCTGTTGAAAACTTCCTTCTTCCCTCATGATTAACTTATAGAAGTAAGCAGAAGGCATTTGCCAGAGACTCATGATCTTCCCAAGCTAAATTGGAGGACCCTTCACAGGAGAGAGGCAAGAAATCCCAGGAGGTGGTTCTAAAGCAAGCCTGGAGAGCAAACAGCACAGAGGAAAGCCTGAGGCAGGGGGCTGAAGGGGACTGATTTTAGTGGGGAATGAGGAGAAACACAGACTTGTATTTGGACATGCTTGTTACTTTTGAGAGACTTTTACTCTTTGTATGAGCAGTTTTGAGATAAATTAATTCTAGATGGGGAATCAGTAAATGAAAAGGTCCAGGACAGTTTTATCTCTAGCAAAAACAAAAAGTCACATAAAAAGGGAAAAGTAAGCTGCCTGAAACAGCTGGGACCAGTATTTTCTCTGTAAAACATAGAAGAAACTATTGAACACACATTAACCCAGAACTATAAAGAAGCAGCATAAAATGGAGGGCGAGTAAGACAGGAGATTTGAGGGGTATAGAAATTTTTAATCTAAATTTTGTAAAAAGAAACTTACAGAGAATATGTTCAACAGCAAAGCTAAGGATAAAGAGTGCCAGAGACTGCTAGTCCTTCCTGCCTAATTTCTCACCCACTGTTTCTACAGCCACAGTGGACTACGCAGTCACAGCCTAATTGCCCTGCTTCACTTACTCCTAGGTGTGTCCAGGTACCTAAGTGCTAATGTGACATGTGCTAGTTTCCTGTGTCATTCAGCAGGCACAGCCAGGGTGCTTTCCTACATCCCATTTTCCTTTCTGGAAGCTGGAAGTAACAAGTGGTCATTAGCTGTGAATGACATGCTTATCTGAGCTACTGTGTTTTGCCATAGAGCAGACCTCCAAAACTTCTTTGGACTAGTCATCCATTTCCATGAGAGAGAAATAAAGTTCTGACTCACATAAGCCACCATTATTTGAATCGTGTGTGAAGGCACACCTCATCAAAACTGCCACAGACAAATCCAAGATTTTCATTTAGTCATGAAGATATAAATAGCAGAATAAATAGATGAAAGAGTCCAAAGACTTGTATTCTGAGAAACTGTAGGAATGGACAAACAGCACCAAGGGACTTCTCTTCCTGCTTCCAACTTCATACTACATTTTTAGGCTATGAACACTTATGACTTCATAAAATTTTAATAAAAATAAAAGTTTAATTGTAAAATTTAAGAAAACATTAAATTTTAACTACATGCAAGCATTAAAAATTATGAAATTTTTTCATTAAATAGTTAAATTATATGAATTCAGGTTTAAATTATAAATAACATATAGCTAAATAAAATCCTGTAATACATAAAAAATAGACCTACCACTTCTGATGACTTGACAGGCACGCATATTTCTATGAAGACTACTAACAATAAGCTGCATCCATGATTAAGTTGAGGAAAGAATCAAAATACCATAACCACTTTGAATTCAAATCATCTTTACAAGATTTAAACTGTCTGCTAACTTAAAAAGAGAAAAGGAAATGGTATATAGTATGAAAACAAAGGGAACATATGATTTCCATGTAATTTTTGTAATATCTGGAATTTTGTATTTTTTCCCCAGCCTTCATTAAAGCAAACAAGACTGAAAAATCTATAAGGTACCGTACTGTGTTGTTTCTTAAGAATTTTAAAACTAGCTAGGGAAGTGGTTCAATGGGTGAAGTTGTTGCTGGGCAAGCATGAGCAACCATGTAGAAGCCAAGCATGACAGCACATATCAGTAAACCCCAAACACTGGGTAGTTAGAGAGAGGTGGGCTCCAAGGACCATCCAGTCTAGCTGAAATGGTTAGTTTGAGGTTCAGTGAAAGGCTTTATCTCAAAAGAAATATATAAGATGGAAATCAATAGAAAAAGATACCCAATATCTGGCCTCAATGTGCATACACATGGGGAAACGCACCCTCATATGCCACATCCCCCCCCCACACACACACACATGCACAAACATTCATGAAAAATAATTTCAATGCTATTTAAAGATATTTTTCTTTGGGAGTTTTGTTTCTAATTTTGTTTATCGTTGCTTTAGGAATAGAACTCAGATAGCTAGACTTGCACAGTGAGCACCTTTACTGCTGAGCCATCTTGCCAGCCCTAAAGATCCTTCAGTTTTGATGTTTATGCATCACATTCTCCAAACAGTACCATCAAATCAAAACTTGAAGCAATGTATATACTTTTACAGCTGCCAGGCTGTTTCTGCTTTAACATGGATATTTTAAACCCCACTCAATCACAAAGCTTTGTGAGTTTCCATGGTTACTAGTATTAAACCCAGAAGCCATAAAATATTTAGCAAGCATCTTAAAAAAAATAGTGCCATTAAGCATTTCTTTTACAATTTTTAAGGACATTTGTGTTGACTACCTGGACTGGCTTTGTTGTGTGATAGTAATACTCAGAATCCAACAGATGTGTGCAATCTAAAAAATGATGCCCAGAGTGCATTGGAAATGAATATCAAAATTCATCTCACTTTTATTTTCAGTTGCTCATGTTTATGATTTCAATTTCTAAATAGAATGCTGAGCACATGCATACATGCCTGTCATAGGACATTGAAAATCAGAACCCAGAATAGGGGAGTTCTTCGTTGGCAGATTATAATCATTCCACTCTGTAATGGATCTAGAATTTCTGTTTTAAGAAGATAATTTTTCAAAATAAAAGTACACACTAAAAATAGAACTTCAGGACTAGTCAGATGGCTTGGTGACCAAAATGCTTACTACTAAATCTGACTCCATGAATGTGATCCTAGGTATCTACATGGTCAGGGAGAGAACTGACTTCCAGTAAGTTGTCTTCTGACCTGTACATGCATGTTATGGCTTGTATGCCCACATCCTCAGATACTACACATAGATGATAGATAGATAGATAGATAGATAGATAGATAGATAGATAGATAGACAGATAGATTGATGGATATGATTGATGATAGATTGATAGATATAGATAAATGATAGACAGACAGATGATAAATAAATAGATAAATAATAAATAAATAAATAATAAATAAATAAATAAATGTAAAAATATAAACACCATATATATTAACCTTTACAATATAATTATGCCAGGAAACTCTTAGATTAAGATATAAAATAATGTCAAATACTTTTCATGAAAAATTTTTCTCTAATGACCCTTTCTTTTTTCAAACAATATTATATATTTCTAATAAAACTATTTCACAACCTTTCTCATGCCTTCCCTGGGCTTGCTCACTCAAGACACCCACTTCTAATAACTTTAGCTGGCTTTTTGGTTTTCTTTTCTTTGTCTTTCCTTTTCCCTGGCACTCTAATGCCATCATATTTTAAAATACTATGAATAATCTGTTATTTTTTTGACCAATACTCTCTGGGCTTTATCACCGTCCTTTCATAGCACATCATGGTTTTAATCTTCACACTGCTCTGCCTCTCCATTACATACTTATTCATTATAACCTATAAAAATTTGTGACTACACAAAAATTTTAGTAATTTCACTTGATTCTACATACTGTGTTTACATTATTAACATAATTAGAAAGCTGTTCACAATTAAGTCATGAAGAATATCATTAATATGACTGGCTATGATTAATATATTGGCTATTGTCACTTTGCTGACTTACCTGTTTCCCTGAGTGATTCTGCACTATCTTCTACTTTGTACAAATCAGCCTAGAACTATATTTAATTAGAATCTATATTCTAAAATTAAGTAGAAAATAATGTTAGGTAAATAGAACTCAGTCCCCATAAACAAGAAGAAAAATCTCAGAACAAACAATAACAAAAAAAACTACACACTTTCTATTTAAGATTGTCTTAATTACTTTTCTATTGCTGTGATAAGACACCATGACTAAGGCAATTTATCAAAGAAATCATTTAATAGAAATTACTGTTTTAGGGGGTTTGAGTTCATGATGGTAGAGCAATGGCATGACATCTCAATCCACATGCAGTAGGCAGAGAGAGCACGCTGGGAATGCTGTGAGTGAGCCTTTTGAAATTTCAAAGCTAGTCACCAATGACACACCTCCTCCCACAAAGCCACCTCCTAATCCTTTCCAAACAGTTCTACCAAATGAGGATCAAGTATTTAAATATGAGTCTAAGGGAAAGACACTCTCATTCAAACCACCATGCTCTCCTTCCTGACCCCCATAAACTTGTGATCATATCATAAATACAAAATATATTTAGTCCTGTAGATGTAACTGTCTAGTTAAATAAGAAACACAGAGCCAAAGACAGAGTTAAAAGCCAAGAGGTCAGAGCAATAGCTAAGAGCTGAGACTAAAAATCTTACCCTTCACTGCCGCTGCTGTCCTACCTCTCCACAAGAGAGCTACTTCCTGTGTGTTTGTCCATTTTATTGACTTTTTGTTCTGCCTTCTCATTGGTTGTAAATCTAACCACATGACCTCCTTGTCACTGCCCATCTATACAGACCTCCAGGTCTTCTATGGTTGGTATTGAGATTAAAGGCGTGTGTCTCCATGCTGGTGGTATCCTTGAACACACAGAGATCTGCCTGTCATGTGATCGGGATTAAGGGCGTGTTCCACCACTGCCAGACTTCTGCTATGGCTTGTTATTAGCTCTGACCCCCAGGCAACTTTATTTATTAACATACAAATAAAATCACATTTCAGTACAAATAAAATATCACCATATAGTCCAATTTCAAAAGTCCTCATAGTCTTACACATCCCATCAAAGTTTAAAACTCTGAAAGTCCCTTCTGAGACTCAAGGAAAACTCTAAATTGTAGCCCCTATAAAATAAAAAAGCACATTACACACTTCTGGTATACAGTGGCACAGAATATACATTACCATTCCAAAAAGGGGAAATAGGGACATAACATGGAAATACTGGACCAAAGCAAGACTGAAACTAATAAAAGTCTTATAGCTTCAAGTCTGTTTTCAAGGAGTTAGATGGCTCCACCCTTCCATCTTTGCTGCCAGTGACACACTTCGCTCTCTTAGGCTGGTTCCACTCCCCTTCTGCAGTTGTCTTTGGCAGATTGCTCACGGCTCTGGCGTCTCTAACATCTTGAGGTCTCTAACACAATACAGGCTTCACTTTCACAGCTTCATTCAGTGACCTTTCGGGGCCTCCATACAGGGATTCCACCGCAACACACCTGGCCTGAACAGCTCCCCTTAACAGTAGAGAAATCTTAAGTCACGTTTTCTTCATGACTCTAAAGCCAAAACCATGTAGACAACATGTTCAGCTGCCTACTTGGGAAGGAACCGGCCCCACACCTCCTTGAATCACATTGAATCAGGCTTCATTTGTTGCTTTTCAGGAGCAGAAAATTAATTAGGTCTTTTCACAAGTCTGAAGTTTAGCTAAGTAGGGTCTTGCCCTGAGAGTTCCCCCGTTTACTTGGTTAAAGCCTTTCCTTAATCTCTTAAATTTTTAAGAACAAGTCTTGGCCCCAGTACTAAGTTTCCTGGTGCTCTTTGTCTTATATATATATCCCCACTTGCTCTTTTGACTGCATAAGAGTGATTACTGATAACCATACAATACAGTCAATATTAGGTTATCTTAAAATCTCCATCAAAGAAATTAGTCCATTATTTTTCAATTTAGCCTCAGGGAAATTCTTAGGACAGTGGAAGAAGTCAGCCACATTCTTTGCCAAAGCATCACAGAAGTAATCTCTAGCCCAGCTGCTGATGTCGTTCCCCTGTGAAATCTCTTAAGCCACACCTCCACAGTTCACAGAGCTCTCAGCACCTCTTGATCCCAAGCTCCTATTAAGATGGCTCATTAAGCTCTGTTACAGCAGCATTCAGCCTCCTTCCTAAAGTCCCAAGGTCTTCCACGTTCCTCCAGAAACAGGCATGGTCAGCTCTGTCACAGGATTAGTCAACTTCCTGGGCTTCTGTACTCCTTAGCTTTACAAGGCTGTGATATAATATCATGACCAACGCAACTTATAAAAGAAAGTATGTAACAGCTTATGGCTGTAGAGGATTAGGGTCCATGATGGCAAAGCAGAAGCATGGCAACAAAAAGAGCTTGAGGGCTCACATCTTGATCTGCATATGGGAGGCAGAGAGAGGGCACACTGGGAAAGATGAGGTTTTTGATACCTCAAAGCCTGCCCCAATGACACACCTCTTCAGTAAGGCCACGTCTCTCAGTCTCTCCCAAACAGTTCCACCAACTGGGGACCAAGTATTTAAACATTTGAGCCTATGGGGGCCATTATTATTCAGACCCCCACAAAAGTCATGGATTTTGTATGAAAAAGTAATCTTTTTTAAAGTCAGTCAAACTACAATAAGATATCATCTCACCAATTAGCATGGCTACTTTCAAAAAAGTCAAAAGTAAGAAATATTGGTGAAAATGTATAGAAAAGAGAGGTTTTAAAGGGTTGGTAGAAGTACAGCCGTGATGGGAACAGTTGGGAGATTGCTCAAAAAATTAGAAATAGAATCACCATTTGTTCCAGCCAAACCACCATCCAAAGGATATGAAATCACCTTATCTGACAGAAATATATACTCCATAGATGAATGGAAAAAGAAAAGACCTATAAGTACAAATGAAATATTCAGTCTTAAAAATTGAAATTTGAGCATTTATTACAACATGAGGCCTGGAGGATATATTCTAAGTGACATATGCTAGACACAGAAGGATAAATACTGCGTGATTTCGCTCGCTTATGAAGCCTAAAAATGAATGTCAAATTTATAACAGCAGAGATCAGAATAGTGCTTGTCAAAGGCCGACAGGACAGGGAGGTGAACCATTGGTCAAAGTTTATCCATTCAGTTAAGAATAAGTTCATGAGACCTAATTTACAGCCTGGAGACAAATCTTAATATTATATATTTGAAATTTGCTAGACAAGTGCATCTCAAGTCTTCTTATCATAAAAGAAAGGTAGTTACTTGATGAGGTTATATGTATGTTATCTCCACTTTATTTTGTCAAACACAGACACTTCCATGTGTATCACATTATCACATGCTTTAAGTATGAAGGTATTTTATTTATCAATCTGACTCTGGGAAAAATTAAGTACCCTGACAAATGTCTTCTTTCCATATTTATATATATATTCCATATCTATGTATATTGAGCTGGCATATAATACTCTAGTGTTATCCTTGGGATTTTTAATATTGTCCCTAAATCAAAACCAGTTGAACTTCTGAAATCACAAAATAGCCCCATAGGTCCTATATTTCATTTTAAAATTTGAAGCCATATTCTGGAGATGGCAGAATTTAGAATAGGTTTTGTGTTCAGACACATTCAGAAAGATCTGAAATATAGTTTTTTGCCCACATTTTGCTGTTTTAACAGAGTGGCATTATGAGGAAAAGAAGGAAAGTGTTGGAGAACCCTGCATTTAAGGTTGCAGTTCACCGAGTCTGGTTAGCTTTCTGAGCTTGGTGCAGAATGGAGAACTCCCTTTCTCAGCAGGACTCCACTTCTCTGCCTAACCTTATTTGAGTGTGTCCAAGCTTGGATGCCTGACCTTATTTGGAGGATGGCTCTGCACAGAGCTCCCTGCAAAGGTTGTATGACTCGACACAAAAGTTTCCTTCTTTCTTCTGGCACACTCTGGTATTTGAATTGGTGCATCATTAATGTTTGTCTGTCCTCAATTAGGTCTGCAAATGCAAATTAGGCATATCCCCTCCTTTTTCGTTTGTCATCTCCTGACCCCTGTATAACTAGCCTTGTTGCTTCAATGAACTGAGCCGTCTCACTGCAGCTGACTCCCAGAAGTCCTTTCTATCATACCCATGTCCATCTGAACCTGCTCACTGCTTCTGCTCCCTCTGCCCTCGGAGGCCGGTGGCCAACGATCCCTGGGGAAGAAGGAGATATACAGAAAGAACAGGGGAAGTAAAGAGGGACTGGGAAAGTGAGGTGAAAAGAGGAGCAGAAAGGAGACAGAAAAGAAGGAAGAGTTTTCCAGGCAGCTACTCCAGCCCCATTCACTGCAGGAAAACTATTACTGTAAAGGTACAATTTGCTCCTCTCAGTATTTCTCGGTGTTTGTTGGTCTCTTGACTTACATATGATTGACCAAAGTCCTAGTAAAGGAATGTTCTTAAGCATCTGTTCATTCAACCTTCAAATGTAAGCCAAGTATTTGGTGTCAAATGAAAATCGAATTGAAATAAAAAGTTCACGCTCTTAAGTCTCTTTGAAACAATGTTAGCCAGACATGGTGGCACTGAAAGCCTGAGGCAGCCTGGTCTACATAACAAGTTCCAGACCAGGCAGAGCTACGTAGCAAGACCTATCAAACAAACAAACAAACAAGAAAAGGCTTCTTCTATTTCTTTTTCTTCTATTTGAGAACTTAAGAAAAGAAAATGCCAACTGTCAAAGAAAACATAGCTGTAACTGGGATGATGCTTTGTCTCCACACCAATCTATCCTGCCTTCTCTGCACAGTGCTCATTCCACTCCACAACTTACCCGCCAGTGCACAAAAGCAAACATCTTGTTTCTCATTTTCTTTGAACGCAGCAAAGTTTGTTTTAAATTATTTAGTTTTTGTTTTTAATTTCCTATAGGTTTTGTATAAATTTCTGAACTTCTCGTTGTTAGGTCTCAAACCTGGGATAAGTGGCTAACTGAGGTGTCCATTAACATATCAAAGTGGACCTGGCTGCCAGGTTCTCCCAGACTCCCTCAGTCCCAATCTACCACAGGGTGTGTGGCTGGCATACCCTACCCCACCCCATCCCAAACTCCTCTAGCCCAGGGACTGGCTGCCCTTCCCTAAATAAAATCCGGCCATTTTGGTTATCTGGCCTTTTGGTCCACTCTTTACCTTCCTGTACTCTCAGTCTGGCTCTTCCCTCCCCCTTCCCTCTCTCATCATGTGGCCTGGGTCAGTCTGGTCATGTCTACTCTGGACTCTCTCAGATGTCCCTGCCTCTGATTATGCTCTCCCTTTTATCTACAATAAACTTTCTCCCCCACCACACCCAGGACCAGTTATGTCCTTTCCTTTTCTATTTCTTTTTTCATTCACTTATATGTTATATAGTGACTCCCTTTCAAAAAGCCATGAGCTGCTGCAGAGGCATCCAAGTTGTAGTGTTATGCACAGATCACAGGGACCCCCAAAAGACCACCACAGAAACCAAATGGAAAAGCAAAGAGCCTTTACTCAAGCAAACTTGAGCTTGGACCCTCCATGTATCCCACACTGTGTGGTACGATCAGAGAGTGCTGAGCCCGGGCAGGGTGGGTTTTTTTTTAATCATAGTAGAGGGTGAGGATGAGGTGATTTCCAGGGTTCAGGATCCTGACTGGCTGACATTTGTTTAGGAGTACAGGTGTGCATTGGGAATGTTTGGAATGTCAGGTATTTCCCCTAGATACTGACCCTCCCTAGGTGGGGTCAGCTTATGACTTTTTGGGGGGACCAGTTGGTACCTGCCAGTAAGCCTGTCATGGCAGCTGTGTCTGGGCCCCAAGCATGTGGTCAAGCTGTTTTGCCCCCCCCACCCCCAGCAGCATTTTTCCTCATTGTTTTATAAGTGAGGATTTTTTTTTTTTGTGTGTGTGTGTGTGTGTGTGTGTGTGTGTGTGTGTGTGTGTGTTTCAAGACAGGATTTTACTGTATATCCCTGGCTGTCTGGGAACTCACTCTGTAAACCTGGCTGGCCTCAAACTCACAGAGATCCACCTGCCTCTGCCTCTCAAGGGCTAGAATTAAAGGCATGTGCCACTAATGCCTGGCCAGTGAGGAAAACTTTTGAAAGATAACACATGAAGTTAAAAGTGATAAAGTGGCTTTTGTCATCACTATGAAAAGCACAGACAAGGAAATGTCTTTTGGTTCTCCAGAAGACATTTTTTTTTTCTGTCTGATAGAGTAATTTGTCTGATAGAGTACTTTGTCTGATATAGAGTGTGTATGATGGTGCAATTCAAGGGCAGCTCTCACTGTACATGTTAGAGGTATTCTATCCTTTTGCACAAAGAAAATACACAAAACTAAAGTGTATGATATTGCTGTACCTGTGTCGCAAAACCCCCAGAGACCACCAAGGAGCTGGTTTCTGATGCAAGCACACAAGGGTCTTTTATTGAACCCAGACTGCTGCCCTATGCTCTGACAAATTGGATGGAGGAAATTCAGTGGTGGCAGTGGGCTCAGGGGTAGGAGGGTTTTTAAAGGAAAAAAAAAAAAACCACAAGCTGAGAGTTACAAGCCTTGGCAGTTTGGAATTAGGTAAAGGGATATGGGGCAAGGTGATTTTTTGAAACTATTGGTCAAACTTTTGGTGCTAAACCACAACCTGCTGACAGGATATCTGAATATCTGCAACGGGATGTCTGCCCGAAAATCTGGATCTTGTTAAATTTTACTGCCCTGTTTCTTAGTTTCCTGCTTCTAGGCTATCTGTTCGAATTTTGTTGTCATGGCACATTTCTGAGGTTCTTCCTGGAACTGAGTATGGCCCCTAGTATCCAGATGGTCTAAGATGGTGGCTCTTCCCTAAGATGGAGGATATAAGGTCAAATCCATGCCTTCATATTGCCTTTACAATGTTAGTTCCAATTAACGACCAAGCAAATTAATTTCAAGGATAGTTTGCTAGTTATAGCAAACATTAAAATGTTTTCATTAAAATGAAAAAAATCCTAGGCTTTCTTGCAAGCCAAGGAAGGCATCGAGTCATAGTAACATGCTCAGTCTTTTAAGAAAGCTGTTAGGAATTTAACTCCATGTGATTAAGCTTGATCAGCACTCATGGATACAGGGAAGAGATGGTTAACATGACAATTTAAATGCTGACTGAAGAAATGCATGACTAGATTACTGTTTTGCAAAATTAAGTATGGTTAAAGGTACCCAAGGGTAAGGAAAATACAAAAATTGAAATATAAAAGAATATTTGGACATGTAACACACATTTCAGACTCCAATGATCATACTTAGAGAATAAAGTAGACTGTAATCCTACAGTTGCAGTGAGATGGCTATTTCATTTGTTTTAGACAAAATTAAGAGCATATACCCACATAATATTGTGTTTCTTAATGTATTTTGTTAACTCCTCTGGATCCCTAAAAAAAATGCCTTATGAGCTCCTCATCAGCAATGTGTGCATGTGTGTGAGTATGTGTGGATGCATGTGTATGTGTGTGCAAGTATGTGTGTATGTGTGTGCGTGCATGTGTCTGTGTTTCCCTTTTTTATTCATTAAAATCATTCATACGGTAGATTTAACAAAGTTATAAACATTAATATAATATTGAGTCTGCTAGTGGAAACATGATTTGAAGGAAGACCACCAATTTTGTATCAAAGAATTTGAATTTGAAGTTCATTCCCTGTGTTGGACGTATGGCTCAGAGCACTGGTGTAGCTTTCCTTTCACAAGACGGTCACACTGATGTCCCTTGAGAATGGGTGCTGACAGCTCTCAGTGTTCCAATATTGGAAAATAGCTAGGCCTGTTGGCACATGCCTTTAATCCCAGCAGAGACTTAATCCCTTTTCTTTAAAACCCTCCTTTAATCAGGAGGCAGAGGCAGGCAGATATCGGAGTTCAAAACCAGCCTGGTCTACAGAGCAAGTTCCAGGACAGTCAGGACTACACAGAGAAACCCTGTCCCTCAAAAACCATTAATAATAACAATTGAAAATGCCTGGACCTGAAATACTATGCTCCTTCCCAATTACTGGCCCTCTTCCCTTTGCAGTTTTAAATTTAGACAGCAAATTTTGTGACTTAAGCAAGCAATTTCAAGTTTTCAGCAAATTTTAAATTATCTTTTTCTCATAAAGTATTTAAATGTTTCCGGCAAGTACTATCACTTGATATTTATCACAAATTAACTTAGAGGACTAATGAGATGGCTCAGCAGTTAAGAACACTTACTGCTTTTGCAGAGGACCAGGGCCAGTTTTTTATATCAACATTGGGTAACTCACAACCACTTGTAAGTCTGGTTCCAAAAGATCTGTCACTCTTTTCTGGCATCCACAGGCACTGCATACATATAAACTCCCAGTACACACACACACACACACACACACACACACACACACACACACAAAGAAAATGGAAATTGATAAACCTTCAGAAAAAAAAAAAAACTTTGTTATGTCCCCTTACAAGCGCCTGTGTTTGAACCCTTGGTACTCAACAACTCCCCTACACAGTGGCACCAGCTGAGAACCAATTGTTCAGTCATAGGCGCTTGCAAAGAGACATGTCTCATTCAAACAAGAAGAGCAAATGTGTCCCAGGAAAAGTGAGGATAACACCAAGAGAAACAAGGTGGAGTCAAGGTCACCTGTAGCATCAAGCAAGCTAGAGCATACAAGTTCTAGAACTTCCTCTCCCTTCCACTGGGCTCCTCCCAGGCTCACCTGAGATGAAGTATTTTCTCAGTGCTTTTGCCTCATGGGTTCTCATCTGCATCGATTGCTCCTCTTCTCACCAACAAGAAAATACAACCTTTACATTTCACAACTTTCAACAACTTATATCCCAAATTACAACCGAACATGTCAGTCAATCAATCTGTAAGTCAAAACAAGGCATATGACTGACATACACAGTTTCCCCCCTATGATATGTGCAAGATTTTAATTTATGAAACACTGCTTGGAATCAGCATCTAGCTCTCTCAGTCTGAGACACTTTTTAATACTAGCAACTTTTTGTAATTCTGACTAGGTTGTCAGGATTACTCAGGAAATGACTTTATTCTGTAAATTCTAGGAAGTCAGAGTTATTCTATACTATTTACCATATTGTAGAACTCCATTCCCAAAAGTTATTTTTTTTTCTCTTTTTAAAATGGTATCTAACTGCTGAATGGGGAATAGTTTGACTAGCTGGTCAGCTGGTTTCAACAGAACAGCTTAGCTATGATGGGTAATTTTTTTATTCATACAATATATTCTAATCACACTGTTTCCTCCCACATTTCCTCCCAGATTGTTCCTCCCACCCAATAACTCTATGCCTTCTTTCTCTCTTTAGAAAACAAGCAGGCAAATAAAAGAAACTAGAATTTTTTTTTAAAAAAAGGAAAGAAAAGTACAAGAAACATATACATAATGACTCACACACACTCTGTCAAACAAAAGCCACAAAAATACAAAATCAGAAATCAGAATATAAAAGCAAAAGACTATTAACATAAAAATGTCAAAACAAAGCAATATGAGACCAAAGTAGTTTACACAAACATCATTGAGTCCATTTTGTGTTGACTATCTACTACTGGGCATGAGACCTATCCTTAAGTGTGGTTTATATACCCAGTGAGACTCCACTGAAGAAAACTAATTTTTCCTTTGCAAGCCAGCTTCAATGGTAGATAACAGCAGGCAGCTGTCTCTGTCATTCTAGATTTTTGGAAGTTGCTTATAATGCTCTTCCTATTTACTTAGGTAATATTGTATCCTTCTGAGGTCTTTGATGTAGTTGAAGACTAGATAGTTATAATTATGATTTTCCCTTGTTATGATAAGAGATAAGTTAGATATGAAACCTTGGACTCACAAATATAGGATAAATAAAATATTTTCTTTGAATTTGCCAAATATAAATGGACTGGATATTGTGTGATTCTTGCTTCATAACTGTTCTATTACATGTAATTTTACTATGTTAAAGTTAAAACCTTCGTTTTTGAAAAAAAGAAAAGGGAAAGTACTGTGGATGTCTTTCTGTATGCTGTGAATATGTGTTGCTCTGATTGGCTGATAAATAAAGACATTTGGCCTATGGCAAGGCAGTTTAGAGGCAGGTGGGAAATCCAAACAGATAGACAGGAAGAGAAAGGAGAGGCAAGGCAGCCGCTGTGAGCCACCACCATGAGAAGCAAGATGTAAAGGTATTGGTAAGCCACGAGCCACGTAGCAAAGTATAGATTTACAGAAATGGGTTAATTTAAGATATAAGAGCTAGCTAGCAGGAAGCCTGCCATGGCCATAGTTTAAAAATAATATAAGCCTGTGTGTGTTTATTTGGGACCAAGAGGCTGCGGAACACAGGTGGAAGAGATTCCACAGGATCAGAGAAAACTTCTGGCTACATATTCTTCCTTGAATAAGTGTGCCTGGTAAATATTAAAAATTTATAACACTTTCTGATTTAAGTATCAGTTTATGTTAGAATTTATATTTTTTTAATCTTTTGTTCACATTAACTTCATGTTTAAATCAGATATTCAGGACACTGCTTTTGTGTGCAACAGCCACTGCTCTGTTTTAGTCAGGTGTCCTGTGCACCACAGGGTGCCACACAGCATCTGCCCTCTGACTTACAAAAACCAGGACTTTATCTGGGGGATGACAATAAATGTTCCCAAGCACCGCCAAAGGGGCAAAATAGTCTCTGAGACTCACTGGTGTAAGTCATTGAACTTAAACTATAGTCCTTGATAGAACAACAGAACTCTAAGAATGCTAGACATTAACTTCTCACAGTAAAGTATTTCTTTTAACTTTTAAAAATCTGTAATTCAAATGAAAACCAACGTATAAGGAATGTGACTAAATTTGCCTTCACTTATCAGTGTCCACATCTCACATCTGTACAGCACAACTGGAAGGTAAGTGGAAACAGGGTTCACTGCAAAGCACTCCCAAATGGTGAGGAAACTCACCAAACAGCATGTACAAAGTCTTCTGAAAGAATGAACAGGGCTTCATAAGTTATGCAAACCACCAAACTCATCAATAAGAACTAACAACATTACCAACGTTCCTAAAACCAATTACCCCCACTTAAGCCAGACAACAGCTTCCTCTTAGTGTGTATGCTCAGAGGAAAACAAGTTTTTTGTTTTGTTTTCTTTTCCTTTACACATGGGAAATATTACATGACAATTTAAAAAGCACTTTTGCTTGATCAATTAACTTTGTATTTCACAGAAACTCCAACCACCCACCAAGAATAAAAAAGGAAAAAGTAAATTTCAAACAATTTAAAAAATAATAATATGACAGAATGTTGAATGTATCCGCTATACCCAAAGCAGGCAAGGAGCAAAATGCTGCAGGGATGGACACCAAAAGAGACAAGACCAGTTAGCTGGGTCTCCTCTCCAGGCACCTGATGATGCATAGAGCTGGAAATCGTGAAATTAAGGAGGATAAAATCTAAGTGACCGGCCGGGCGTTGGTGGCGCACGCCTTTAATCCCAGCACTCGGGAGGCAGAGGCAGGCGGATCTCTGTGAGTTCGAGGCCAGCCTGGGCTACCAAGTGAGCTCCAGGAAAGGCACAAAGCTACACAGAGAAACCCTGTCTCGAAATAACCAAAAAAAAAAAAAAGAAAAAAGAAAACCTAAGTGACCTTTCTGCTGGCTCAGTGTTGGAGGATTAAATATTCGAATCAGGGACTCCCCAAAAGGAGAAAAGCCTATAGTAAGCTTCCCAAAATCTTGATGGACAACCTTTAAAACTGTATTTTAGAAATAAAGATAAAATGAATTAAATTCCCCTACTGTCATGAGTTCAAAAGTGATCACAGCAAAGCGATCAGGTCTATTTTCTGCATTAGAAAGGAATTAGCTCCTCACAGCAGGGAGATACATGACTAGGGCTGTCAAGAGGACAAATGAAATGATCAAAAAATTGGAGACAAGAAGGGGAAAAAAAAAAAAAAACAACAGATCCTAGAAATGTACTTATAAGAATTCCAAACAGTGGAGGTTTCTGACATGAATTTCAAAGGAATGTGTTCTAAGTATTCAAGACAATTTGTGACAACAATGAATTTTATTGCAGCAATGGAACCTAGGAAATATGAAGTCAATTCTAGAAATGAAAATATTGTAACAGAAAAGGGGAAAGCTAGTAGATTTGTAAAGAGATTAGACACACAGAGCATTTGAGAATTGGAAGGTAAACCAATAAACCAATACCAGATGGAAACTTTATGGTATGAACAGGAAAAAAAAAAAGAAATCAGGAATATCAATTAGTGAAAAAACAGGTCAGAGTAAATGGGAGGGTGTGGAGGGAGGGAAGCAAAGCAACAGGTGTGATTATATTATAATTAAAAAAATCAAAAATAAAAAGAAATTAGTATTAGAAACAAATGGACTATTTTTTACCAAAAAATTAATAAAGGACAAAAAACTACAATTTCACTGTATTTTGTCAACTTGAAATACCATGAAAATAAATATTAGACACATTAAGGAAAAAAAATTCCAAAAATTAAAAATAAGGGGAAAAATAACATCATCTGGAGATAAGAGAAGCTACTCCATTCAAAAAGGAAAAAAAAAAAAGGTAATTTTATATTGAAAACTGAAGGGAAGGAAAGGAAAGTGACTGTAGCAGCTAGCACTACCTGAAGACTACAGAGACAGAAGTATTGTAGTTAAAGTAATTGTTACATAAGAGGAGAGCAAGGAGAAAGGAGAGAGGGTGGAGGAAGCCAGTTCAGACCCTCTCTATTTAAATCCTGGGGGAAGGACAGCATGAGTGTCCTTAAAGTATCTGCAGCTTAGAATTCTCTAAACAGTGATAAATAATGTTAAAATAAAACCTGTGAGAACTCATCATCAGAAGATATAAGTGACCAAGAAATACTAACAGGTATTCTTCCTGAAGACCAGCTGATCCTATAATACAACATAACATAGAAATGCAGGAAGATATGAAAAGTACCAGAAGGAATAATTTACAGGTGAATGTAACTGAATAGTGGAATGCATAAGATAATAGTAACAATGCTGTGCATTAGTGGAATGCATGTAGAATTAAATTAAAGGGCAGAGAAAGGACAGAGCTAGCTTAACTGGTAGAGTGTTTGCATAGCTGTAGGGAGCCCTAGATTCAGTTCCCACCAGCTCGTAAAACCAGCTGTGAAGGTGCATGCTCCAATTCCAGCACTTGGGAGAGAGGCAGGTGGACTGGAAGTCAAGGTCATCCTCAGCTGCATGAGGAGGTTGAGGCCAGACGGCTACATGAGACCAGACCCCCACAAAAAACTTTAAAAGGAGGGGGAATTTAAATGGCATAAATTGTCCTATAGGCACTTAAGTTCTCTGGTAGCACGGTGAATGATTTTTCATAGAGCCCAGTAAATTAAGGATCTGTTTTATAGTTTCTGAGGAAAATGAAGTAATGTGTATCTAGGCTCATGATGTTCAAAAAAAAAAAAAAAAGAAGAAGAAATTACACAAACAGGTAATTCAAGTGGAAAAAAATCTGACTGACACATGACTGTATTTTACAGTGAGCAAAATAAGTGGCACAATTAAGAGACAAAGAGCACTAGACTTTAATACAAATCCAGATTGATTCAAACTGTAAACAACAAGAACAAAAAGCCGTATTCTGCATCTAACCAAACCGCTTTGGTAATGTGAATGGACATTTTGCTTCTAAGGAAGATGAATAAAGGTTGTTTGGTTAAAAAAAGAAACACGGTTCCTCAAATAAGCTTGTGGGACTATTTGGCACAAGCCTATTCTCTCCTAATAGTTACTATTGACTAACATTTACTCAATTTTGCCTCCTGTGGGACTGACTTTCATGCATCCAACTTACTCCCTGGTGCTTTCTGTTTTTCTTCCCAGACATTTAGCTGAAGCAAAACATTTCTCTCAGCGGGCATTTAGATGCAGGGATACATTTGATGTGTCAGCTCCGAGCATTCAATCTACCTTTTAAAAAGTCCCAACATGTCTGAAAACTGACATTTCCTGGATAAATTCTAATTAAGAATTTTGAAGAAAAAAACACTCAAAGGTTATAATTAAAGAAAGCAATTTCTGTGTGAGTCAGGAAAAATGCTGGACTCTGATGCTCACTCACTTCCAGGTCTAAAATGGTTCAGTGTTGGTAACTGGAGAACTTGGGAGTTCATAGAGGTTCTACCAACACCCATTATAAAAGCCCTGATTCACCATTATCACAACAAGGACATCGATGGTGTGCACCAGAGATTTACACTAGGTCAAAGAGCTTCACACTTCTCATAGAAATCATCCATACAAAACAAATTCCACAAGCTTAATATAAAACGTCAGATATGTTTTCAATTTCATATGAAAACAAATAACTTGTTCCTTGCCTGAAGTACTCCATTTGAAAATATCTGTACACAGTTATAATTTTACAGACATCTAATGATTAGAGGAGCAATGTCTTATAAATGATCAAGATTAGTAAACAAGTTAACATTTTGCCTAGATATTTAAAATTTAAATAGTAAAGTTTTTTAAAAAACACACAAAGACACACACACACACAAAAAAAAAAAAACCCTTAGGGCCAAAAGGAATTGTTTTCAGTTTACAGGTTGCCGTCTATCAGCTACGGATCCACAGCAGGAACTGAAGCAGAACCACAGAGAAATGTTGCTTACTAGCTTGCTCTCTGTGGCTTGCTCAGCTTGCTATTTATATACCCAGCACCATTTGCCCAAAAGGTGGACTACCCACAATGGCCATGCCCTCTTACATCAAGCATTAATCAAGAAAAATGCCCAACAGACCTGATGGCAAGCAAATCTGATGGAGGCAATCCCTCACCTGAGGTTCCCTCCTCAGAGATGATTGTAGTTTGTGTCAAATTGACAAAACCTAACCAGCTCACTACCTAATTATACATTTTTAGTAATAAAACATTTTAAATGCACTAAGGTACAGCAAAAGGCCAGATTTCACTTGCTAAGAGAAGATAAGAATCAAGATAGAAAAGAAACAAATGTAACAGCTGGATAAAAGGATACCATCTAGAAAGGCTGAAGACTTTTCTAAAAAACCAAAAAAGCTAGACTGAAAGCTCATGAGATATTGTATAAGGAAACAATGCCATTTATAAACCGATGGAAAGTTAAATCAGATGGTACAAAAGTATTTGCTAGTAAAAAAAAAAAAAAAAAAAAACACTAAAAACCAAGTCTGTTGAGTTCTGAAGAGAATATTTTTGTTTTTCTTGGGATCAGATTTATAGGTTATTATTTGAGTTTGCTCTAACTTAGAGGACTGAATGAAAATTTTAAATTTCTGAGGAAGGAAAATATTAGAAGATGTAAAGACTTCTTGTGCTCATGAATTGGCATAATTAACATTCCTAAAATATCTATACTACAAAAAATTTAAAGAATTAGAAAAAAGTCATTAAAATCTCAATGACACCCTTCACAAATGTAGAAAACACCAAAAGTACCCAAAGCAATCTTAAGTAAAACACCCATGTTAGACATATGGCAATACCTGATTGGAGTTATAGATTAGA
Source organism: Peromyscus attwateri (assembly GCA_902168425.1). Classification (NCBI taxonomy): domain Eukaryota; kingdom Metazoa; phylum Chordata; class Mammalia; order Rodentia; family Cricetidae; genus Peromyscus; species Peromyscus attwateri. The sequence continues at coordinate 14,234 of CABHPP010131744.1, read as the reverse complement.
ACAGTAGTAGAAAAATAGCATAGTACCGAGACAAAAAGGACACACAGAAAAATAGAATAGAATGCAGAATCCAAAAACAAATCCCCACAGCTACTAATTTTTGACAAAGGTATACAAAACATACATTGGGTATTAGACATTTTTTTTTTCAGCAAATATGCTGGGAAGTGGATGGGAAGATGACTCAGTGGAGAAAGTACTTAGAGTGCAAGCTTGAAGAGTAAGGATCAGAAGTTGCATTCCTAGAACCCAGGTAAATGCCAGGTGGGCTTGGCATCCTGCCTGCAATTCTGTGGTAGCCTGCCTGTAATTCTAACAGTCTGAAAATGGAGACAAAGGATTCCCAGAGCAAGTTGTCTAGCTACCCAAGTCATATGGGCAAGTTCTGGGTTCAGTTGAGAGATTCTGTTCTCAATGACTGAGAAGAGGAATCAAGAAAGAATTCAATATCAGCCTTAGGCCTACACACACACATCACACATACACATAAGTGTACCTATGCAAATATAAGCATATATATATATATATATATATATATATGATGTGATTTTTTTATAGATGATCACATCTATAAAAAATAATTTAAAAATCAAATTAGTCCTGGAAAAACTGAATTTTTACATGTAGAAAAATGAAAGTACATCCATATCTCATACTATGTATAAAAACAATACAATAGATCAAAGATCTTAATGTCATATGAAAAACTTAGAAACTACATGAAAAAATCCCAGGGAAGACACTTAAAGATGTAGACAGAGCCAAAGATGTTCTGTGAAAGACTCACGTATCTTAAGAAATAATTAAAAGAAATTCAAGTTTCTTCACAGCAAGAGAAACAATAAATGGGGTGAGGAGCCCAAAGAATGAGAGAAAAATCTTTGTCAACTATACTTATGAAGGGAGATTAATATTTGGAATAGGCAAAGAATGCAAAGCTGTAAAAACCATAAAAATGAATAACCCAATTCATAACTGAGCAATGAACAAATCCTCTTCAAAAGATGAAGTACATATGACTAATAGATAAATGAAAAAAAATCAACATCCTACATCTGAGAAATGCAAGTCACTAAACAGGATAAGGCAAAATCATCACAGAGTCCTGGATGGCAGATGGCCAGTACCACACTGCTTCTGCCTCCTGAATCAGTCCACACCATCCAAGCCCACATGGGAGAGAAAAGAGCAAGGAGTATGTGCCCTTCAGGTCTTAAACTAATCCCGAGGCCGTGCCCTAGGGGCTGGTAACTCAAGGTCATAGGTGTAACAAGTGCCTGCTACATCTCCCCTTTTTGTCTAAATTAGAAAGTTCTAACTTAATACAAAACTATATACAATAGGAGTGATTATCAAGTATTGTCAAGGAGAGAGAAAAGGTAGTAACAAACAAAAATAGAAATACAACCAACACAACAACATCAAACAAGAAACACATACTAAATGTCCAGCAATGTCCAGACCATAGGTAAATGGCAAGTTACAGAGATTACTCCAATAGCTGTCCTATCTTGAAGAATCTAACTTTAGTACCTAAAATATTCTTAGATAAGATACTATCTAGTTAATTTAGTGGGTATCTGTTCCACCTATGACCTTGAGTTACCAGCCCATAGGGCATGGCCTTGGGGCTAGCTTAAGACCTGAGGGGAACATACGCCTCACTCTCTTCTCTCCCTCGTGGGTTTTCTCATCATAATCATGACACCCCAGCCGCCCACCTCATATAATCCCTCCACCCGCTCTTCAACAGAACTCCCAGAGCTTGGCCCAGCTGTGGATCTGAAATCTGCTTCCATCAAGTACTGGATAAAGACTCTATGATGACCATTAGGGTAGTCACCAATCTGATTATAGGGGAAGGCCTATTTAAGCACCCTTTCCACAATTGCTAACAGTCTTAGCTGGGGTCATCCTTGCGGGTTCCTGGGAGTTTCCATGGCACCAGGATTCTCCCTAACCCCATAGTGGTCCCCTCTATCAATATATTTCTTTCATTACTCTCCTCCTCCATCCTGTGCCCCTCTTGAGCATCCTCATTCCTCATGTTCCCATCTCCCCATAATCTCTCCTCTTCTCTCCCCTCTCACCCCCAGTTTTCCCAGGACATCACACCTAGTTCCTCTTCCCGGGGAGATCCATGCATCCCTCTTAGGGTTCTCCTTGTTACCTAGCTTCTCTGGGGCTGATTATTGTTGCCTGGTTATCCTTTGTTTTACATCTAATATCCACTTTTGCTTGTTTGTTTGTTTTTTGTTTTTTCAAGACAGGGTTTCTCTGTGTAGCTTTGCACCTTTCCTGGAACTCACTCTGTAGCCCAGGCTGGCCTCAAACTCACAGAGATCTGCCTGGCTCTGGCTCCTGAGTGCTAGGATTAAAAGTGTGTGCCACCACTGCCCGGCCTAATATCCACTTTTGAGTGAGTATATACCATGTTTATCTTTCTGGGTCTGGGTTACCTCACTCAGGATGATTTTTTCTAGTTCCAACCATTGTGTAGATATACCACATTTTCTTTATCCATTCTTTGATTGAGGGATATCTAGGTTGTTTCTAAGTTCTGGCTATTATGAATAATGCTGTGAACATAGTTGAGCAAGTGTCCTTGTGGTATGGTTGAGCATCCTTTGGGTGTATGCCCAAGAGTAGTAATGCTGGGTCTTGAAGTAGATTGATTTCCAATTTTCTGAGAACTGCCATACTGATTTCCAAAGTGGCTTTACAAGTTTACACTCCCACCAGCAGTGGAGGAGTGTTCCCCTTACTCCACATCCTCTCCAACATAGGCTGTCATTAGCGGTTTTTGATCTTGGCCATTCTGACAGGTGTAAGATGGCATCTAAGAGTCATTTTGATTTGCATTTCCCTAATAGCTAAGGACTTCTTTAAGTGTATCTTGGCCATTCAAGTTTCTTCTGTTGAGAATTCTGTTCAAATAATCTCATTTTTTAAAGGGATTATTTGATATTTTGATGTTTAGTCTCTTGAGTTTTTACATATTTTGGATATCAGTCCTCTGTCAGATGTGGGTTTGGTGAAGATCCTTTCCCATTCTGTAGGCTGCCATTTTGTCTTATTGACAGTGTTCTTTGCCTTACAAAAATTTTTCAGTTTTAGGAGGTACCATTTATTAATTATCAATCCCAGTGTCTGTGCTACTAGTGTCATATTAAGGAAGTAGTGTCCTGTGCCAATGCATTCAAGGCTACTTCCAATTTTCTCTTCTATCAGCTTCAGTGTAACTGGATTTATGTTGATGTCTTTGATCCACTTCGACTTGAATTTTGTACAGGGCAATAGATATGGATCTATTTGCATTCTTCTACATGTTGACATCCAGTTATGCCAGCAACATTTGTTGAAGATGTTTTCTTTTTTCCATTGTATATTTTTGGCTTTTTATTTTTTTGTCAAAAATCAACTGTTCATAAGTGTGTGGATTTATGTCAGGGTCTTTGATTTGATTCTATTGATCCACATGTCTATTTTTATGTCAATACCAAACTGTTTTGTTAATATAGCTCTATGGTAGAGCTTGAAGTCAGAGACGGTGATACCTCCAGAAGTTCCTTTATTGTACAGGATTGTTCTTCTGGCTGTCCTGTTTTGTTTTTTTTTTTCTTTCCCATATAAAGTTGAGTGTTGTTCTCTTGAGGTCTGTGAAGAATTGTGTTGGAATCTTGATGGGGATTGCATTGAATCTGTAGATTGCTTTTGGTATGATTGCCATTTTTACTATGTTAATCCTACCGATCCATGAGCATGGTAGATCTTTCCATTTTCTGATCTCTTCCCCAATTTCTTTCTTCAAAGACTTAAAATTCTTGTCATATACATCTTTCACTTGTTTGGTTAGAGTTACCCCAAGATATTTTACATTATTTGTGGCTATTGTAAAGGGTATTGTTTCTCTAATTTCTTTCTGAGACCATTTATCATTTATATATAGGAGGGTTACTGGTTTTTTTGCGTTAATCTTGTGTCATAAATTCTTTTATAAATCCTCTCCTAGTCTCCAGTTTTACAATAATATCTATCTCATACACACCTGAGAAGATCCCTTTGAGCTGTGATCATCAAGAAAAATGAAGGCCCATCTCTAAGCACCGATGAACACATGTAGAAGGCCTAATCATTTAGTACCCTAATGACCTCTGGTACCTTTCCACTAACTCATCATTATACTTATACACCTTCCTACCATTTTTTTCAACGAAGTTGAGTTCAGTTTCTTTCCCCATGAAACAGTCTCAAAAAGAATTTTCCATGCCTATTTAGCATGTCTAGTAAACATTTTCTTTGGTATTGTGGTGCTACTCAATATCCAGGTTAGAAGAGCTGCATGCGAGTTCCTCAATAAGCAGGAAAGTATAAATATAAACATCAAAAAGAATGAAACATGTGGAATTAACTCTGCTGTGAGTAATAACAATACATATATTATCACACAGAATTCCTGCTGAATGTTAATTCAGAGAAACATTGTCAAAGTAATTATTTCAAACCTTACTTATTGTCATGAAGAATAGCTTTAGTGATCTAGAACTTCCTTTTCTCATAGATAAAGGTTGTAATTCTTTAAAATATTTCAACAAGTATCTTGCTGTTACATGCAGTAATTCTAACTAGTGTAGTTCAACATCTGCCCTGGCTTGGCTTGCCTGAGACAATTTTTGTGATGCTTGTCCAAATGTATCTGATTATTTTATCACCACCCATTAGAAAAAGAACTCCAATTTTATTTTAAAGTATCAAAGTTCAGCAATGTATGTTTTGAATTTCAAAAGACTTAATCTTGAGAGGTGTATGAATTACAAAGAGAAACCCTGTTTAAATACCATGGAAGATAATATATCAGATTGTTCAAATTAAAACCGGTATGGCCTTAGTTTTAGGTTTCTTCTCGCCCCTTCATGTGACATATGGTATTTCATTCTTGCCAGAAACAATGACTAGGTAGTCCATCTGCCCTGTGAACTAGCTAGTGGGGAGAGTGCACAATGGGACTTTGGTGTTGGGTTTTCAGTTACATTTGGTAAAGTAATCACTCAGACATTTGTGCTTTGTGATTTGAAAACTAACTTACATGATTTTATAAGAGAATAATTTCCAAAAACAGAACTAGTGGGGACAAAGTTTTTGCTGAGAGTGTCAATAATGACTATTTATATTTAAAGTATTTATATTTTGCCAGATGTAGTGATGCATGCCTGTAGTCCCAGTACTAAAATGCAGATGATGATGGTGGAGACCTGAAGGCTAAAGAGTGAGATCCTGTTTCAAAAGAAACATTTAAACTTATAACAAGGCATAAATAAATAAAATTATAAATATATAATTATAAAATATAAAAATAAAATAATAAATTATGATTTTATTATATACAGAAAAAAAGAAAACATGATGCCAGTTTATCTTCCATTAATAGTTAAACTAATTACATATATATATAGAAAGATACCAGATTCCCACCTCCTTAGACTGAGTGGACCTTACAAAGGAAATCATTCCAGAGCCAGGAGATGAGATTAAAATTTTGGAAGTCATGACAAACAGCTGACATAGGTACTGCTCACATAATCATAACTGCATATGAAAGTTCCCAGAAAGGAAACATCTTAGAAATTCACAAAGCTCCAGCTGGAAATGAATAGACTAAGAATGTTGTCACAGAAACCAACCAGGTGACAAGATCCAAGCCACTCAAACTTAACCTTTCTCCTGTTCTTTTTCCTGAGAGCCAGGTATAGAAGCAGCTTCAGCTACTGGGTGAGAAAGAACAGCAAAGTGAGAGAACAGAACCCTGGAGTGGTCATGTCTCCGCATTTCTCTGCCAAGCATCCAAACACTGACATTACTTTTCAAAAGAAGGCTCAGAAAGCTGATTGTTTCAATGACCTAGGTATTTCACTACTAATGATAGGTAGCTTATGTCTTCAGATGACTACATTTTATGAAGACAGTGGACATAAAGACAGGATTGGGGTGGAAACTCCTTTTCCATCTTAAAATAGATTGAATCAAGTCAATATAATAAGAAAGTTGAACAGAGATAAGTTACAAGAAGCTTTGAGGACCCAAGATAGGACAAGATTCATTCCTAAGTATAAATCTAATTACCTGGAAAAAATTTGGTGAAAGGACATAAAACCTGGGTAAGAGAGTAATCTTATTTTGGTTGATCTATTCCTGTAATGAGTAGTTCTAAAAATGAACATTTCTAACACATTCAGAGTTTAGAGTGTTGTGAAAAAAATCAAGTCTGGTATCCTTATATATCATTCTGACTCATTACTTGTAGATTTTATGTTAACTCCCTAGCTAACTAACATGTGTTTGTGCTGCCACGTCAATGTCAGGTGTCTCATTTGAGGAGTGCACATGTGAAAAACGGCAAGCAACTTGGGTGATCCAATGCATGGGATGTCAACTAGTGTTGAGACACCAAAGTTCTGCCTTCCCTTTCAGTTCTCATACCGTAACCAGGTGCTTTTTTCATGGTCTAGTGCATTTTTGTACTTGTTGGCAATTTCACTGTATAAAATGATCTTCAATATAAATGCTCAACTGCAATCCAATATTAGTGAGACCAAGAAGGTTGAGATGGACTTAAAGGAAATCATGTGTGTGCTATAGAAAACCTTCAGTCAGGCATGGTAACTGCATTTGTCTGTTAGTGAGATGTTCAAGAATCCAACAATATCAGTTAGATAGAATGTCTACATAGAAACAGGCGTAAAATAAAGACTGATGGAGATGTTGCATCTAGAGTCTCCCCAAGGCATCATCCCCATTTTTTCTAGGAGCAATGGTAAGAAACAGAAGCAAAACCACAGAACCACCACTGTCAGCTGCATCTTCACAGAAGTCTCTGGGATATATGTACGTATGTGTTGCAATGTAGGCATATGAAAAGAACTCCTGGGAATACTCTGGGATCATCCTCAGTGAGGGATCCCTGCAGGTGTCATATAGGGAAGCAAAACCCATGAAGAGATAATAGTAAAAACCCAGTGCAGATTGACATCATTTACCTAGGTCAGACTTTGGGGAGTCTAATGTCAGGTGGTTCATTGTCAGCTTACTTAAAACACAGTGCAATTTGGGAAAACTTTTCAAGGTAACGATCGGTTCAATCAGTCCAATTCCAGGTGCACAAAAATTCTTAAGGTGTGACTATTTACACTCTTTACAAAGCACATGTGAACATGAGGGTGGATTCTATAGGTAAAAGCCCTAAAATCTAGTGTGGTCTTTGACTGATAGCACAGAGGTCAGCAGGCTATAAAGTACATGTGACATCTACACTAAGGATGGGTAAAAGTCTAGAGAGGAAGAGTCTGGAATAGTCATTCTGGGGAATTAGGGTGAGGTCTGTCCCTTCAGATAGCAAGAAGGTCACTAGCTTGTTAAGAACCTCTACTCTCAGCTTTCTAGATGGAATGCAGATACTTGATTTTATCTCCTCCATTCAGGAGACACCTCTGCATGATTAACATTCCTGGTACTCTTGGTGCTTCTCTGTGCTCCCGGCACCTCAGCACCTAAAATGAGGAACATGATTAGCCAGAACATTGATCTTTGTTACCTGACTTTGATTCTCCACTGCCAATAATGACCAGAGCTCTTGTAGTGAAGACACCATACTGAGAAGCCAGCATTGCCTCACTACCTACCAAGAGCAATTATTTAATATACTAGAAGGGCAACCAGCTCTAGTCTGAAGGAACACAGAGGTCAAGGAAGCTGCAACAAAGCTTCTAACCCTCACACCTCTTACCTCACACCTGTTTAGGGATCTTAATGCCATTGCATACAGTTCATATTAGAGGCCATCTTCTGTGTCCATTAGCATACTCAATCCCCATCACTCTGGGTTCAGTGTGATGAGGGCACTGGGGTCAGCAACTGTATTCCAGTTATTACAGTGAAACAGTCTCAGACATGATGATTCTTCTTTGATTCTTATCTTCTAGACAAATGAGGTCTCATTGGCATAAGGGCTGAAACTATGAAATACTCACCAAATGACCAGTTGTACTGACAAACAAACTTTGGAAAATGATAAAAGACAACTTCTTCCTAGTGCACAGCAGTACAGAGCTAGCAGCACCCAAGAAGCTCTACTTATCTTATTTAGATTTGCTTTTAGACATTGTTTTATGGGAAGAATTCTCTTCGTGTGATTAAAGCAAATTGCTTCATTTTCGATCTGCTAAAGGAAAAAAAAAAAAACTATGGCTCGTCATGCACTCCACATTAAAGATATCAAGGAACTTACAACCTTAGGATTTTCTGCTGGAATTTTGCCATGGTTTGAATGTTTATGTTCTTCAAAATTTTATATGCTGAAAATAAGTCCCAAAGGTGATAATATTAGAAGATGAGTTTGCACAAGGTAATTAGAGCCCCATTAAAAGAGGCCCTCAGAAACTGTCTTGCCCCTCCACCATCTGACACTATATAGTCATGTTGACTAGGGACCAGAAAAAACAGCCCTCACCAGAACTCTAATGCCTTCATCTTCAACTTCCCTGCCACAACTAGTATAAGTCCCTATTGTTTATAAACCACTTACTCTACGGAACAAAAAGCCCAAAGCCAAGAACGCATAGCTGTTTATACTCTAAACTCATTGAGCTTTGGTTGTATCTACTTTGTGGCATTCATGACTTCCTTAGTGTCCTGTCTCAGGACAATTTCATTACTGATTCCTAGGACACTAATTTCTACCTCAAGACAGAAAACATGTTAGTTTTAAAAATTTAAAACAGATGTATAAAGGTTTATAAATATTCAGAGCACTACAATAATGTTTGAAGGTAGAGTATTTTATGCATGCATGTTAAATAATGTGAAAGTTTTAGAAATTCTAACGAAAACATTAATCAAATTCATGAGCTGGTTTTTTGTGCTCAGGTAGAAATTTCAATGTTATTGATATTTGTATCAATTAATCAATGTGTTTACTCAACTATAGAGCATTCTCTGCATTAAGACAAGCATTTTGCAGGAAGCTATGATTACCCTGCTGAAGTTTATAATCCTGGTGAGAGAAAAGAAGCACAGATACAACAGAATCACAAATAAGAACTTGCAAAAATGTTGCCCAAACCTTGAGTCATAGTCAAAAGAGAAAACAGCAATAGGAAATATCTAGAAATGCTTCCTGAATTTAAAAAAAAATGTGGGGTGGGAGCAGTTGTGTCTTCAGATAAGAGAAGCCAAATTTCCAGATGGAAATCAATCTGGGAGGCAAGCTGCACTCCCAGCGAGGTGAGAACAAGTCAGCCTGGGTTCCTGGGTGGAGATTACGCAGTTCCTCAGTAGCATTGGGAGTTTGGGTTTATTTGGCAAGAAACAATAAGGTGTGGAGGGATTTCAACAAGAAACCTACTTTTGCTTTTGTTCAACTCAATTCATTTGTTCACACAAATGTCAGGTAACATCTAAACATTTTTGCAGGCTAGTTAAATAATCTAAGAGTGCTTTTGGTTAACTGCAAACACCTTAGTGTGTTTGTTTCTCAGGCCTTTATCTCACAAGCTCAGCCATCCTCCTTCCTCTCTGTATAATGTACGCCCCACCCACAGACTCCCCACTATATATTGCCTCCATTCCATGCCATTCCAACATCACCATATCCTACCTGCATCTTTATTATTACTGGTAGAGTGACACCTTCCAAGATTGTATTTATTTATTTATGTAGCAAAGTAAGGTCTCACACTTCAAGACTCCTTACTCTGCATTTTTTACACTAAGACGGGATTACAGCATCTTGGTTCAAGTCAGGAGTTAAGGAAGTGCTACCAGCTAAAGGCAGGCTACTCCCTTTCTCTATAGGTAGCATTTGTGGAGCACAGCCACACTCGGTGGTTTCTTATGACGGTTTTGCACTATAATGCGCAGCTCAGTCATTGCAGTAAACACATCTAGTATCTTAATGTTTAAAGCTATGGTTTGTGTGTGCCTCAAGCATGGAACTCCATAGACCATTTCGTAAATACCTGTTTGCTCATCTCACCACTCATTAAGTCAAGAGCTATGTGTCCTACGATGTTTCAGAAATTACTAAGCTTGACTCTGCCTAGTTCTTCAGTCTTGTTTTGTTTCACATTCCATCGTGCCCCATATATTACTTGACTCCTCTAGAAGCATCCAAAACTCACAGCTTCATACAAGTTGTTTCCCCTGTCAATCACTGGTGGGCTAATTGATACCTTCAGATTTAAGGTGACTTTGTACAGCCTCTCATGGACTTTTTACTGGCTTCTGTGCACAGGCTACAACCTCTGTTCTCCACTCCCATCACCCTTCTCTACCAAATCCCCTATTTATTTCACTCACTGCATTTCACAAAACTTTAAAACTGTGTTGGCATCTCCACTTTCTTTATTGCTAAACTACTTGATGGAACAGCTATTTCCACAGAAATAGAAATAGGTGTTTTTCAACACAGCAGCTTCCACTGACCTACTAATCATATCATCACACCGGGCAGTTCTTGTTTTGCTCACAGATACTGAAAAATTTGGCAATTTAGATTTTAAGGAATTTTGTCTTATAAATCACAGAATAATAAACCTGACAAAGAAGCAATGAGGATTCTGAGTTGCCTTTCAAAACTATAATTAGAAATTATGCCTCAAACTATATCGACAAGTGTTTTCATCAGCAAATTTAGCCTAACACTGAAAATGTGGTAACAATTCTACATAAACTCTGTCAAAAATCAGAGAAGACTGGTCATTGTGCCACATGCCTTTAACCCTTTCACTTGGGAGGCAGAGACAGGCAGATATCTGTGTCTGAGACTAGCCTGGAATACAAAGCAAATTCCAGGTCAGCCAGGGTTACACAGGGAAATCTTGCCTTGAACAACAAAACAAAAAAGTCAGAGGAGAAAATTCCCACTCACATAATGAGACTCAACTATTAAAAGTAGCAGAAATAAAAGTGTGATTACAAAATAAGCACAAACTAAACATAAAATTTCACCATTATTTAGAATTAATTAGCAAATAAATTTTATAATGGGTTTAGTGATCAAAATTCAACAGTGTCTTTATCCATTTATTTGGATCTTAATTCTTTTCATCATATTTTTATAGTTTTCACTGAGAGCTTTTTTTTTTTTTTTTTTTTTTTTTTTTTTTTTGGTTTTTCGAGACAGGGTTTCTCTGTGTAGCTTTGCGCCTTTCCTGGAACTCGCTTTGGAGACCAGGCTGGCCTCGAACTCACAGAGATCCGCCTGCCTCTGCCTCCCGAGTGCTGGGATTAAAGGCGTGCGCCACCACCGCCCGGCAACTGAGAGCTTTATATACCTTAAATTATTTTGCATTTATTTCTTTATGTACTTAGAAATAAAATGTTAAATTTTAAGTTCTGAAGTATTTATTGCTAAATAATTTATTATATTATTCAATACTGAGTTTTATTTTTGTAATTGACTTTGAATATTTTGATAATTACTGGTTTTAATTGTAGTTACTCTCTTACAGATTCAATAAGAACTGTTTTATAATCATAATAATCATATTCCCTATACATATAGAGCCACGCTTTGTGAATAGTTTCACATAGACAAAAGAATTTTGAAGAAAAAAAAATCAAGAATTGTGAGAATTATCAGGCCCTGGTTTCAAATTTTAATGAATCTACTGTGATCAAGACATACCTTGCTGGCGTTAAGAATCTATAATATAAATTTAAAAAAAACATGAAAAGGATTAGAAAGATACTCTGATTTTTTTAAATGAACTTACAGATGTAATTTAGTAGAAAGACAGTCTTTGCAGCAATGGATGCTATCCAGTCCATGTGTACCAAAGACATCACCTCTTACCTCACAGTCCCACAGTTAATTAAATCTCAGACTGGTACAAAACTGAAGACTCTCTAACTCCTAAGACAAAACTTGGAAAAATTTGTCTGACATATTTAAAGATTTGACACTTTGAAAGGAATAACCAAGAAAATAAGTATCAAGTGACAAACCTGGAGAAAATACTTGCAGAAAATACATTAGGTTGATCGCTTGTTCCCAGAAGATATAATGAATTTATGAAAGACAATAGTGACAAAATATCCTCCACTGTTTTAAATTAACACCTACAAACGGCAGATGAGCTCTTAAAGGCACATTTCACATTAATAACCACTAGCTATATGAAAGTTAAATCCACAATAAGATGCCGTAACCATCCTCTAGAAAGGCTGAAACTTCCTACTGTCAATCCTGAGTACTGCTGAAGAGGTCCTGGAACTCATACATTGCTGATAGGAATGCAGCAGCAAAGGCTGTCGGGAAAACAGTCCAGGGGCTCAACAATCTGGTTTCTATGGGGTCAACCAAGATAAATATAAGCAGATGTCAATATAAAGTGCACAGTCACATTACTAGAAGAGGGTTAGAGCTACGTCCTCGAAGTCAAGCATTCCTTCCTGGAGAGGTGCATGTTAAGACTCTGGAAGTAAACAAAATGCCCAAGTCTGAGAAACCACTCAAACTTACAGGATTCACAGGCCTCTCCCAAGTTATACAAACAATAATGGTTGCCTGCAAGAGACTCCCTAACTAGAGTTGCCAGGAAGTCATGCACGTCTAAATTTGTAAGTTAGAAAAGTAAAGCTTTCCTAAGTTATCATCCAGGATGGTATGGTTTCTTTTTTATGTCATATGGACCCCTTTGAAGCACTCATACTCCTAAAAATAACCCTTTATCATACTCTGTAGCCACATAAATCTTTCCCACCCTCAGTACCAGAATAACTGGTCATAGGCTTAATATTAATTACAAACTGTTTTGTCTATAGTTCAGGCTTATTACTAGTTAGCTCTTATATATTAAATTAACACATGTCTAGTAATCTATATTTTGCCAAGTGGCTGTGGCGTTACTGGTCTGCTGGCATCTTGTTCTTTGAGTAGCTGGATGGCATCTGCCCTGACTCCAACCCTTTTCTCTCTGTATCTCTGCTTGGATTTCCCACCTGGCTCTTATCCTGTCTTGCCATAGTCTAAAGCAGCTTTATTTATTAACCAATGGGAGCAGCACATATTCACAGCATACAGAAAAACCATACCACACCAAAGGAGATTAGATTAGATTTAAGGTTCTTGTTTAAGAAAGAAAGAAAGAAAGAAAGAAAGAAAGAAAGAAAG
>CABHPP010131743.1:10943-32131 GCA_902168425.1 Peromyscus attwateri | reverse complement strand
TTGGTGTGTGTACATGCCTGCATGGGTATGTGCGTGCATGTGTGTGTATGTGCTTCCCTTCTCTTGCTTTTGTTAGTGTGAGGTTACTTATTTCGTGTGTTTTCATGGGTGTAGTTAACCTCCTTGGGTTGGTGTTTTCCTTCATTTGTAGGGCTCGATTTGTAGATGTCATTTGAATTTGAGTTTATCATGGAATATCTTTTTTCTTCATCTGTGGTGATTGAAAGTTTTGCTGGATATAACAGTCTGGGCTGGCAACTGTCCTCTCTTAGAGTCTACAGCACATCTATCCAGGCCCTTCTGGCTTTTAGATTCCCCATTGAGAAGTCAGGTGTAATCCTAATAGGCCTACTTTTATATGTTACTTTGTCTTTTTCCCTTGTAGCTTTTAATATTCTTTCTTTGTTCTGTATGTTTAGTGTTTTGTTTATTATGTGCTAAGGGGACTTTCTTTTCTTGTCCAATGTATTTGGTGTTCTGTATGCTTCTTGTACCTTTGTAGACATCTCTGTCTTTAGCTTAGGAAAACTTTATTCTGTGATTTTGTTGAAAATATTTACTGGGTCTTTGAGCTGGATTCACCTTCTTATCTTCCCATTATTCTTCGGTTTGGTCTTTTCTTAGTGTCCCAGATTTCCTGCATATTTTTTTTGTCAGGAATTTTTTAGATTTATCTTTTTCTTTGATGGATGTATCTATTTATTCTATCGTATCGTCAATACCTGATATTTTCTCTTCCGTCTACTGTGTTGTGTTGGTGATGCTTGCATCCTTAGCCTTAGTTCTTGTTTGCTTACCTAGATTTTCCACACCCAGAATCCCTCCCATCCCCTGTTGGTTGGTTTTTTTTTTTTTTTTTTTTTTTTCGTTGCTTCTATTTCTATTTCCAGGTTTGATTTTTTTCTTGGCTTTTTTTTTTTTTTTAGGGATTTATTTATTTCCTCCACTTTTTTGTTTGTCTTTTCTTCGATTTCATTACAGGATTCATTCATTTCTTAATTAAGGCCCTCTACTTTATAAATTTGTTTTTAAAGTCTTTTTCTTGTCTTTCAGTTGTGTTGGAACATTCTGGGCTTGCTGTAGTAGGATAGCTGGGTTCTGATTGTGAGATATTGCCCTGACTATTATTGATTTGTTCTTATGCTGGTGTCTAGACATCTGGGTTTGGAGTGATTAGAGGTCTATAATATATATAGGTCTTGATTTCTGGGTTTGTCTTTGTTAGATGGGTGCTTTCTTCTTTGATTTCTCTTTCCTCTCTGGTCTTCTGGCCTCTGTGGTCTGTGGTTAAGCAGGGGGTCTCTACCTGAGTTGGCTGCTGAACTTCTGGTGGCCAGTGTGCTCTCTTGTCAAGCAGGGGATCTCTGCCTGAGTTGGGGCCTGGGACCTGGAAACAAGGAAGGGAGGGCAGTTGGGGATAATGTGTGGATGCACTGAGAAAGCGGAGTAGATTGAGGGCTGGGAAAGTGGCCTACCTGGAGTTCTGGTGGCCTATGTGGCCTCTGATCCATCAGGGATTCTATGCCAGAGATGGAGACTGGTACACACGAAAGAGGAGGGGATGGGGAATTGGAGATATTGTTGGAGGGGGGCAGCGGAGGTGGGCAGGTGGCCTGCCTGTCTTCTGGAGCAGCAGGGAGTCTCCCCTGGAGTTGGGGACAGGAATATTGCGATAAGGAGGGGTAGGGAAGTGGGGATAGAGTTTGGGTGTAGGCACTGAGAGAGTGGGGAGGTTCCAGAAGGACTTCCTACCCGATCTTCTGGCAGGCATGGCCGGTGCTTGGGAAGGAGTTGTCTGCAGGAGTTGGGGGCTGGGACACAGTGATGAGGGGAAAAGGACAACTGAGGATCGGGTCTGTTGGAAGCTAGAGAGTTGTGAAGGTCCATGGGTGGCTAATCTTCCTCGTCTCTGGCAATGTAGCCTTTTGAGAATTGTAAGTGAATGTGGTAGCTTGAAAGGAAATGGCCTCCAAAGAGAGTGGCACTATTAGGAGGTGTGGCCTTGTTGGAGGAACTGTGTCACTGTAGGGGTGGACTTTGAGGTCTCTTTTGCTGAAGCTTCCCTCAGTGTCACAGTCATTCGACTTCCTGTTGCCTGCAAGATATAGGACTCACAGCTATTTCTCTAGCACTGTGTCTGCCTGCATGCTGCCATGCTTCTCCTCATGATGATAATGGACTGAACCTCTGAAACTGTAAGTGAGCCACCCCAATGAAATGTTTTCTTTGTAAGAGTTACCCGTGTCATGGTGTCTCTTCACAGCAATAAAAACCTTAACTAAGACAATGGACAATGTTTATTAGTGTTATTTTGTTTTCTTATACCTCTTGATTAGATGCTCTGAAATTGTTTGTTTATTCCTTGTGGCCTCGTGAATATGTTTAGTTTCTTCAGATTGGAGATTTCCTTTGAGGATCTTCTGTAGCGGTGGCTTATTTGTCATAAATTCCTTAACTTTGCTTTTATCATGGAAAGTTCTTTTTTCTTTTTGGATTACTAGAGATAGTTTTGTTCATTGTGATAGGCTACATTGGCATCTTTAGTCTTTCAGAACTTGCAGAATACCAGCCCACCCCCTTCTGGCTTTCAAAGTTGCCATAGAAAAGTTAGATGCCATTCTGATGGTCCTACTTTTATACGTGACTTCGTTTTTTCTCTCTTGTACCTTTCAATGACTTTTCTTTGTTGTGTACATTTAATCTTTTGATTATCACATGATGTGTGAAGTTTCTTTCCTGGTCCTGTTAGGTATTCTGTGTGCCTCTTGTACCTTAATAAGCATCTAATTCTTTAGTTAGGGAAATTATTGTCTGTGATTTTGTGGAAAATGTTTTTGAGTCTTTGACTTGTTTTCATACATTGGGTTTGATTTTTTTATACTGTCCAACAGTTCCTGCATATTCATATTCTAATTTGTTTTGTTTTTATTAAATTTAATGTTCTCTACATCGTGGTCAAGACCTGTTATTCTTACTTCCACTTGATTCATTATTTTATCAAATCTTTCTGTTAGGCTTTTTATTAGACTTCTGAAATTTTTTGTTTTGAGCTTTATTTCAATTTAGTTTTTTTTTTTTAAGGGATTCTCTCTTTTTTATTTATTAAATTATATTTGCATATCTTGAATTCCTTTTATTATTTAATTCTAGTTTATGTTTTCTCAGTGTGCATTCCATCATTTTTTATTTATATCCTCTTTAAATTCCTTGAACATATTTTTAATTGCTATTTAGAAACCATTGTCTTGTGTATCAACTAACTGACTTTTCTCACACAGTATTACTATAGGGATACTAATTCATGGAGGAGATATGTTGTTTGGGTTATTCATGTTGTTTGTGTTGTTACCATGTGAAGTAGGTTGTTAATGGTGTTTCTTAGTATGGATATCTGTTCTCACCTTTGTTGTTTGGGTGGCCCAATCCTTGTTTGTTGTTATTCCAACTTGTGTTTTGAACCCACTGAATGGTGTTTGGCGTGAAGTCTTGGGACCACACTTCTTTGATGTGGCAGTAGGGTGTCATAAGTGGTCGTAGCTCAGCTAGAGTAGGTGCAGTTTCTGACCTCAGATCAAACCTTCTTTTGGATTAGAAGATATACCTTCTTGATCTTCAGAGGTCTCTGAAGGGCTCACTGGGTTCTATGATGGCCCCTGTGTGGCAGAAACTAGTGTCACAGTGGGAGTGAGCAGTGTTCCATGAGAGCAGGGAGCAGAATGCCCCACAGTCCTTAGGTAGAGGTGAATTGGGTTGAGGCTAGGCTGGGGGTTCCTGTATGGGGTTAGGGACACATAGGTAGGTTAATTGAAGGACTGGCTCTAAATGTCCCTGGTGGTTTGAATGAGAATGGCCCCTACAGGCTCATATAATTGACTGTTTGGTTCCCAGTTGGTGGACTATTTAGGAAGGATTAGGAGGTGTGACCTCTTTGGAGGAGGTGTGTCACTGGTGGTTGGGCTTTGAGGTTTTCAAAAGATTATGCCAGGCCCAGTCTCTCTCCCTCTGCCTCCTGTTTGTGGATCAGATGGGAGCTCCCAGCTACTGCTCTAGCACCATGCCTACCTGCTACTTTGCTCCATGACATGATGGCCATGGACTCACCCTCTGAAACTGTAAGCAAGCCCCCAATATATGCTTCCTTTTATAAGTTGCCTTAGTCGTGGTGTCTCTTCACAGCCATAGAACACTAAGACAGTGTCACTATGGGGATAGAGGCCCCAGGCTGCCACATCATTCCACAGCAACCTGGTAGGTGGAGGGATCTCTACCTGGCATTGTAACCATAAGATGATATGCTGTTCCCAAGCAGTGTGGTAGGTAAGGTGACTGATGCACAAGTGGATGTGGACTGGTTCTGGGGGTCTCTACCTGGAGTTCTGGGTTGCAGCATACTGTGAGGTCCTAGTGGAATGGTGGATAGGGTGCTGGTTTGGCAGCAGGCAGACTGGCTCTGAGTGTCCCATTATGGGGTCATGGTTGCAGGATACCATGCAGCACCTGGGTAGTCCGGTAGTCAGGTAGACTGACTGTTGGAGTCCCAACCTCTCATTTAAAGAAATTAATTTTAGCTCTATGTTTCAAAGTTTTATTTTACGTTTTCATTTGTTTTATCTTACTCTTCATCCAATAAAAATATAATATGTCCATTTGATGTGCTGTTTCTTTGACTGTTGCTGAACACTGTGTACCGTAAAATGCATTTTTAAAACTGAACAAATGTAACTTGGCTTTTCAAATTGTTATTCTGTTGTTTTTCCCTGGCTCTTGCTTTGTGTTTGAGTATTTGAGTCTGTCACCAGGTGTAAAGCTCAGTCCAGAGCTGTTCTCCTCCCATCTTGCCTGTGGTCATCTATTCGAGCTGAAGGCTCCGTCCCAGGGTGTTGTACTCAACAGCTGTGTTCAGGGAATCTGAATCATGTTTACAGTCAATAGTCTTTCTGAGATGTGTATTCCTTCTTGTTTAGTCCTCAGAGAGTACAAGCTGTGTGTCCTAGTCAAGGCTTCTGTTGCTGTGGTGAAACACTATGACCAAAGCAGCATGGGGAGGAAAGAGTTTGTCTTACATTTCCACATCACAGTTCATCATTAAAGGAAGTCTGGACAGGAACTCAACAAGGGCAGGAATGTGGAGGCAGGAGCTGACACAGAGGACATGGAGCAATGCTGCTTACATGGCTTGCTCAGCCTGCTTTTTTATAGAACCCACATCACCAGCCCAGTGATGGCCTCACCCACAATGAGCTCGGCCCTCCCCCATTAGTCACTAATTAAGAGAATGCCTTAGAGCTGGATCTTATGGAGGCATTTCTCAATTGAGGTTCCCTCCTTTCAGATGACTCTAGTTGTGTTAAGTTGACCTAAAATCAGCCAGCACAGGGTATTTATGTGTTAGTGATCAGTCCTCATTGCTAGCTGTAGCTCCCCCTTGTCCAGGTAGGTTATCAACTTGAGTGACAGCATCAAGAAAGCCTACTGAAGTGTTTACTTGTTGGTTCCCATGTACTCTGATTTTGGAAGGGAATTCTTTGATGCATACCAAGATTCCCTACTTTTACAACTCTTTCAAATTCCCTTAAAGTCACTTCTTGTACTAATGGCATCTCTTATGGGCCTTTACCATGGGCTACATTTCTTCATTACCTCAAAGTTCAGTTTCCCACTGTTCTGCCCGTGTAAGCTGTTCTCTACTACCTATGAGTGTGTGTGTGTGTGTGTGTGTGTGTGTGTGTGTGTGTGTGTGTGGAGGGTAGGAAGAAGGTGGGGGGAGGGAACAGGAGAAGAAGAGGGAGGGGAAACTGTGGTCAGTATGTAAATAAATACAAAAATAATAAAATAAGATCAATCTATAGGCAGGCCCTTAGAGCGTTTTCTTAATTGGTGGTGTGGGAGGGCACAGCACATGTTGGGCAGTGTTACCCTTGGACACCACCAGGTTCTGGGTGCTATAAGAAAGCAGGCTGAGCAAATCATGGGGAGCAAGCCAGTAAGCACCACTCCTCTGGGGCCTTTGCATCAGCTCCTGCCCTCGGGTTCTTGCCCTGAGTGAGTTCCTGCCCTAAGTGCTTTTGATGTTGAACTGCCATATGGAAATGTGAGTGAAACAATCCATTTCCCTCCCATTGTTGCTTTTGGTCTCGGTGTTTAATCACAACACAATAGAAACTTTGAGACAGTGGTGCTTCAGTGATATGCCATCTAGCTTGCAACAAGGACCAAGACATTTCTGTTTTCAGAAAGAAGCTAACTTTAAACAGTCTTATATATAGGATGCTTCGTGTTTAGATTAGATATGGCCTTTTTGTAATTTTCAGCAATGAATTGTGATTTTTAAACTAGTGTCAACATACTGCTTCATTTTGTAGTATTCACACCTGCTAACGTAGCAACATCTCTAAGCATTTTTTTTTTATTGTTTGAGGGTTTCTAGTATATATTTTCATCATGTTCACACCCAAGCCCTCTAATGCATTTAATAATGTTTTAGGAAGCTAATGATAGCAAGCCACAAAACTAGATATGTTGTTATAAAAATGGCAGAAGGCGACCTTGGCAGGATGGACCCAAGGGGTCCCAGAAAGCCATGCCACACGACAGAAGCCATACAACAGAGCTCATGTGGAGAATATATTGGGGGAGAGGTGGAGGGATGCAGAGTGTGCCTCCAGAGATAAGGGCTGAGGAGAGAGGAGGAATGAGAGAAGAAGAGAGTGGGAAGAGAAGAAGAGACGGAAAGGAGGAAGGGAAGGGGTGTGTGTGAAGACGTGGCCTTGGGGGGGGGGGCGGGAGTTTGCCTTTAATAAAGGAATTTAACGCACAACAATTGTATAGAGGCAACAGCATCCATGCAGTGCATGTGCATAGACTACGGCCTTAGGACCTGGGCTGTCTAGGAATTTGCCTGAATGTTAGCAAGTGCATCCTTCCCAGTCCCCAAGGAGCAGGCCAGATAATGTCTAAATGCTAACATATGTCCTTCCTAGTGTGCCCAGTGTTGTGGTTTAGATGTAAAATAAGCTCCATAGGCTCACATGTTTAAACAGTTCTTCCCAGTTGATAGCGCTGCTTTGGGAGGTTGTAGAAATGATGGAGGTGCAGCCTCGCCAGACAAAACAGGTTGAGCTTGGGAGGTTTAAGGTCTGTCCTGTCATCTGGCCTGTCATGGTTAGTTCTCTGCTTCCTGTCTGCAGAGATGAGCAAGGCGTGTCTGTATGCTTCTGCTGCCGCCATTGACAACATCTTCTGTGTTTGCTAAACCAGGAGTCACAGTGTGCCTCAGCTGCTGCTTGTCACCATGACAAGAAGGATAATAACTAATACACCTTGTTTTCAGGATGTTGTTTGGTTCTCAAGTGTCTGAACTACTCTCTTGGTAATCATTGATCATACAAGTTCTTTGTTATTCTGGTGTAGTCTTCCCTATAGGAGCAGCTCCATGTGTGTTCTTTCTGCGAAATGGAATGGGGTGTATTTTGTCCTTTGTGCTGAAGTACTATTTCTAAAATGCAGACTTCACATGGTGGTTGAATGTTCGTGGAACCAATGGGAGAGACTTTACTTGGTCACTAGAAGAGAAGTATCCTAAGGTATGACCGGTTGTCACTCATTAGCAGTGACTTCCAGTTTGATTGTCATACATGATCCTGATTTTAAAAGCTTAGGCATTTCTTTTTCTTACCGTACTCTTTGTTTTCCTACTGAGATTACTACCAAGTTCTTTTCTGTAGGTAGAATATGGTTCCAGATATCACTACTAAAAAGAAAGTGACAGAAGGTGTTGGAGTGGTACTTGGATTTTACCTTTCATGGGCTCTTTTCAGAGTGAACAAAGTAATTCAGATCACCCATTCAGGAACCAGAATATTCTTTCTCCATGCACCTGACTTGGGAGAGTGGCCATGAGAGGATTTAATAATGGCCATGAGAGGATTTAATAATAGCAGGTTCTCCTGTCTGCTATCTGGAAAAGGCTAAGGGTTTTGAAATGGTTCCCCCCCAATTGTTTTAATTAAATCATAACAGCCTTAGTAATTCTCTTTCTATAATTGTTGCTCAGAGTAACCAGTTAAAAATTAATAAGCTGTAGCTGTAATGCTTCTATGAGAGAACTGTAAGAGATAAATCAACAGCAAAGAGAAACACTTCACTTCTATAGGAATAGCGCTATGCATGGAGAAAAGAACTTTACAGTTCTTGATAAGATTAACAAGCATTGCATTTAACAATTTCTGAAAGCACCAAAGTGCTGTGGGATGTTCTGTATGGCAAATGTGTTGCTCTGATTGGTCAATAAATAAAACACTGATTGGCCAGTGGTTAGGCAGGAAGTATAGGCGGGACTAACAGAGAGAATTAAAAGAACAGGAAGGCACCGCCAGGACAAGCAGCATGTAAAGATGCCAGTAAGCCACGAGCCATGTGGCAAGGTATAGATTTATAGAAATGGATTAATTTAAGATATAAGGACAGTTAGCAAGAAGCCTGCCACGGCCATACAGTTTGTAAGCAATATAAGTCTGTGTGTTTACTTGGTTGGGTCTGAGCGGCTGTGGGACTGGCAGGTGAGAGAGATTTGTCCTGACTGTGGGCCAGGCAGGAAAACTCTAGCTACAACAAAGCCTTCATTAGCTAATTTTGAAAGGTTACCACCCTGATTTTAACCTGTAAAATAAAGGATGATACATGAATATATGAGTTTTCCTGATGACTTTGATTAGTGGGATAGGAGAACAAATAAGTTAAGCAAAATAATGACTTGGATATAAAAAGCAGTACTGTTTAATAACTAAGGTCAATTGGGGAACAATTAATTTTTTCAATAACTGATGAGAACAAGATAAAAGTAAGTTGAAAATAAACTAGTAACTGATACTGACCCTTAGCCTACAGAGTAACTGAATAAACCAATAAAGATGTGGCTGCCCACTCCCCAGTCATCCATATGCAAAGATTTAAGGTAATTGTTAATTAGTCAGTTTGTAAAGAGTTGCATACATTTTGTGGAAATGGCAAAGAATTCATTATATGTTGCCCAAATACATTATTTTATGTTTTTATAAATAAGTATTTTGCCCTAATTAAAATTTAGTTCCTTAGCAGTTGTATATTCAAAGTGTCATCTATACATAGATCTTAAAGACTTCACACCCTTTTGAGTAATTATGCTAAATGTGCACTGTAAGCTAATGTCCATCTTTTGTTCATCTGACCATATATACCTTGTATGCTATTCTACCTGATTGTAATCGTTAAGGTTGTGTATGTGAATTGTCAGTAAAAGTAAAGAACAAAACTTTGTGACTATTAGATTATTTTGAGGCTGTTTTATTAATTCATGCAAAGTTCATTCATATCCAAACAGTCATAATCAATATCATGTATTATAAATAATACATAATATGTGTGAATAATTGTGAGGAAAAATGAAAAATAAATTTGCATCTTTTCTCTTTTCCTCTTGGTTCTGTTTGGTGTATACAGTTGTGCTGTGACCCATTTTATCTGCCATTTCACATTCTCTGCCAGCTTCTTCCAGGGATCATTTATATGTGCACGAGTGTCCTCCATCTTAATGTTTGGTGGCTTTTGTTCCCTCACATAGCAATATTTGAGTTTGTCATGAAAAATTTTTAATATTATCTTAAATCTGATCTTCTTTTTCAACACTCTACTCATTTTCTATGTCCCTTGTAGTCTACTTTATTTTTACCCACTATTTCATGCTTGTTTGTGCATGCTCAGTTCTGGGTCCTCTCTGCTTCTCACTATGACCACTCTCCTGTAGTCTGCTAGCCATGTCTTTGCAATGCAAACCTTTGCACTCTCATCTCCTCTGCTGTGGACTGGACATCTTCACTCAGGGTTTCCTGGGTACCTCATATTCTGATTGCCCAAGGGAACTGATCACCTTGTCCCTTCCTGGGAAAAGTTCTGCCCTGAATCCTAAACTCTGTAGTCCCCTGCCAGATACCTGGGGTTAGGCTTGAGCTTCTCTTCTTTCTCAGCTCATGTAGTGCCAGCCAAGCTTCCTCCTCTACCTGCTGATTAGTCCATCAATTCTTTCCGTCATAGTGAGTCCTAAATCCATATTCCCATTCTTCCTTTGTTTATTCTTTAATTCATTCATTCAGCCTTTAACTTATTAATGTTGTTGATTACTTGCTTTGTGTCACGAAAAGTTCTAGGTAACTTGAGAATCACAGTTAACAAAATAAGTATTCTTGTCCTCATGGAGATCACATTCTCTTCAAAACTATTTGTTTTAGTTTTGTCTGTCTGTCTGTCTGTCTGTCTGCCTGCCAGCCAGCTAGCCTGCCTGCCTGCCTGTCTGTCTGCCTACCTATCTACCTACCTACCCATCTGCCTGCCTGCCTGCCTGACTCTCTGCCTACCTATCTACCTACCTACTCATCTGCCTGCCTTCCTGCCTGTCCGTCCATCCATCCATCCATCCATCCGTGTGTTTGTGTGTATGTCTGTGTGTGTGTGTGTGTGTGTGTGTACACGTGCATATGGTACCCACAGAGGTTAGAATAGGGTGTTAGATCCCCTCAAGTTGGATTTTAGATGGTTGCGAACCACTGGATGTGGGTACTAAGAACTGAACTCAGGTCTTCTTTAGGAGCAGCAAATACTATTAACTAGTTCCGAGATTCCATTTTTACATGAAGAAATGAGTACATTATAAAGTAAAAAGATAAAATGGGTTTCAGAGACGACTCAGTCAATAGTCTTTGCTGCACAAACATGAGGACCTGGATTTGAACCCCGGAACCTAAGCGTGGCAGTGTAGACTTGTAATCTGGCTCCAGCCGTGGGAAGGTGGAGATAGGAGGATGTTGGGGACTTTGTGGCCAGTTACTATAGCTATATCAGTGAGCTTCAAATTCAGTGAGAGTCCTTGTGTCAGAGGGGAAAAACAGTGCCCAGGGCGATTGAAGATGACATCTGACAACAAGGTTTGACCTCTGCACACACATACGTGTGCACCCCTATACACATGCATACATGCACGCATGTGTATACACACACACACACACAGAGAGAGAGAGAGAGAGAGAGAGAGAGAGAGAGAGAGAGAGAGAGAGAGAACTTTGTATAAAAGCAGTAATACTTTGGGAAACTATCCAGCCATCATGTAGGATGACTTGAACAAAAGAAAGATAAAAGAAGCTCTAGTGGCAGGCCTAGGAGCACCACAGCACTAAACAGGTCAGAGGGTAAACATCCCCAGCAGAGACTGAAAACAGTGTGGGCCATTCCGCAACAAGAACACAAGGAGACTGACCACACTCTCCCTAAAACCACCCAAGGAATATGAAAGAAGATGAATAGCTATTTCTTCAGCTCTGTCACTTGCGGCTTAGCGAGGGCGACGTGTTGATGTCCTGCAGGCTCTCTCCATGAGAGTTGAAACATTCTATCTTCTATTCCTCTTCTACTTTAGGATAAAGTCTGTATTTCTTGATATGGTCTGTACAACTCATATGGCATACCTGGTCTAGAGAGCATAATTTCCCTCTGCCATACTCTGCAGTCAAGCTTTCATGAACTGGTGCAGTAACTTGAAGTTGTTATTTTCCTCACAATCTTAATATGGCCTTTCTTCTTTGTATGCAATTCTTCTTCATTTCTTCAACTTTATAGCTGTTATTTATCTCTCAGGTAAGTGTCCCTTTAATGAGACTTTTCCAGATCTGTGCTTAGATGAGATCCTTAGAGAACCCAGTACTTACTGTCATAACGTATCACATTTGCTTTCTCTTAAGTTTAACATGTTTCTCTATATAGTTTTTTCTCTATAGGCTGTGCTCATTTGAATTAAAACAATATTCCTGGTGTCTAGCTCAGCCTCTTGTCAGGCTAGCACTATGATAACTGTTTACTGCATGCTTAGTACAGTGAGAAAATGATAATTGTGTTCAGTATTGTGATGGAATTTATAGTACTTTTTCTTTCGTGTTTTCAGATATGAATATTTTATGTAAAATGCAAAAACTTAATATTGTATTATCAATAAGTGTATTTTATTATTTTGAACTGTAGTTGGCATAAAATCGAATGGACAAAACACCCTACAAAAAGTCAATGCTGTAAGATTGAGTTAAGGTAGAATAGGGAAAATTGACATGGGGTCCTACCTCTAACCAAGTTGATTGAGTTGATACTTGCTGGAAAAGAGAAAATCACTTTTCTCTAATGGAGTGTCACTGGGTATACGAGCCACATTCCAGGGCAGGCCCCATTGCATAAAAGTCGACCACCACAAAAACAAAACAAAGCAAAACAAACAAACAAAAAAAACTCAGTGTTTTTTCTTCATACCTGTTGGCTTTTGTTTTGACATTTTTTTCTCTTACTAGTTTTTTGTTTGTTTCTGTGCATGTTTTGAGAGGAGGGAAGAATGAACATGAAGTTGGGTAGATAGGGAGATGGCATCTTGGAGGAGTTGGGGGAACAAAGATATGATCAAAATATATTGTATGAAAAACATTTTTTAAAAGATAGAATCTATTTCTACATTGTATAGACCGGTAAAGAGAATACTAGAGACATTTCTGTCTGTAATTTAAATATTCTTCCAAGAGAACTCTAAATGAAAGAAGGAAATTTTTTGCTTTGAGGATCTGAGGAAAACAGCAGTTTCCTAAAGCTAAGGAAAGAAGTATAGGCTGAGTATTCTGGGAAAAGTTCTCTGCTTATACATAGAGGATTGATGGGTAGTGGGAGGACATAGAAATACTTGAGTAGAGGTTTTGAAGGTACCATATTTAAGAAATAATTGGCTGTAGTCTTAGGGAACAGCTGTTTTCCCCTTAATATATTTTTGGGGATTGATCACACTCTATTTATTTTACATTCATTACTTACTCTATAAGCCATGTGTATTAGTTACTATCTATTGCTATGATAAAACACCATGGACTAGTCAACTTGTAGAAGAAGAGGGTTTTTTGGTTTAATGTTCCCAGAGGGTTTGGGTCTATCATGACTGCAGTGGCAACCACCAAGTCAGGAACAGATGCGGAGAGCTCATATCTTAAAACTTAAAGCACAAAGCAGAGACCACATCCTGGGTAGGGTGGGGTGTTAAAACCTCAAAGCCTACCCCCCAGGTGACCTGTTTCCCCCAACAAGCCCACACTTCCTAAATCTCACCAAACAGCATCACCAAATGGGAGCCAAGTGTTCAAATGCCTGAGAGTGTGGGGAACATCTCATTCTAATCACCACACTGTAAACATGGCTTCAAAATGTTCCTACCCAGATTTTATTTACGAATAAACAGGGCAAAAGAAAGGTGAAGTGACTTGCCTTAGAACAAACAATCAATGGTTTTTGTTAGATCCCATAGGTTTTGTTTGTTAGTTTTTTTCAAATCTCATACTTTTCAGTATGACTCACTGTGTTGAATAGCTTTCCTCACAGCGACAAAATAGTGACCTAAGAAAACAGTTGAAAATACTTCTTTTGCCTCAGGGCTTCAGAAATATCAGTTGATGGTTGATCAGTTGTGTTGCTTCTGGGCTCATGTGTACTAGTAGAACAGTTTATCATATTTGAGACCATGTAGTAAAACAGAAGGATCCACCTCATGTTAGATGAACAATTCTTAACCTGTGGATTGCGACTCCTTTGGCAAAACTGTCTTTATACTTTATAATATTTATACTATGATTCATAACAGTTCCAAAATTACAGTTATGAAGTAGCAATGAAAATATTTTATGGTTGGGGGTCACCACAACATGATTAACTGTATTAAAGGGTCACAGCATTAGGAAGGTTGAGAACTGCTATGTTAGATGGAGGCAGAGAGTGAGAAAGAAGCCTGAGATCAGTGCTGCAAGGGCACACCTCTGTTGACCTATTGACTTTAACCTGGCCTTACCATGGAAAGTTTCCACCACCTACCCGAAAAGGCCATCAGTTTAATCCATCTGTGAGGCAGCACCGTCATTAGGTCAGAGCTTTTATGACCCAATCACCTTGCAGTGATGGAAGCCACTAGCTGGGTAACAAACTGTCAACACATGATCCCTTTGGGGGACCCTTTATGTAGCTAGAGTTTTTCTGGTCCTGT
The DNA here is from genome assembly GCA_902168425.1 of Peromyscus attwateri. Lineage (NCBI taxonomy): Eukaryota > Metazoa > Chordata > Mammalia > Rodentia > Cricetidae > Peromyscus > Peromyscus attwateri. Next base: position 18,051 of record CABHPP010131743.1, on the reverse strand, counting down.
CTGGCCCACAGTCAGGACAAATCTCTCTAACCCACCAGTCCCGCAGCAGCTCAGACCCAACCAAGTAAACACACAGACTTATATTGCTTACAAACTGTATGGTCGTGGCAGGCTTCTTGCTAACTGTTCTTATATCTTGTATTAATCCATTTCTATAAATCTATACCTTGCCACGTGGCTCATGGCTTACCGGCATCTTCACATGCTGCTTGTCATGGCAGTGGCTGGCAGTGTCTCTGTGCCTCAGCCTTCCACTTCCCAGAATTTTCTTCTCTGTTAGTCCCGACTATACTTCCTGCCTGGCCACTGGCCAATCAGTGTTTTATTTATTGACCAATCAGAGCAATTTGACATACAGACCATCCCACAGCACCTTTATATTCAAAACGCAACATGCACGGAAAACTTTGACCCAATAATGTAGGTGAAAGGAATTTTGTAATATTTTAAACTTAGTATTATAGTTATATAATATGCAATTTTTATTTTAATGTAGTTGTAATTTTTAAATGTTTATGATAATCTACTCATTATTATTCTCTAAATGATTGTTCCTAATATGATAGACCTTTATGTGAACTACGTTGAGTGTTTAAGAAGATCACCATGCCCCTCAAAGGTAATTTGTAGTAAATTCGTTCTCTTATAATAACCTTTTAGGATGCTTTGGGTAGGTAGTATTTACAATTAATTTAAGACAATGGCTTTTTATTTCTCCAAGAGAATGCAGATAATTTGTCATTTTTAAAACTATATTAACACTATACTACATGTTCTTTCTTTCTTTTTTTGTTTTTAAAATGCCTACATTGTGCTTATTGGCAAATTGATTTTTTTTTCTTCTTTCCTTTTTTTTTTTTTTTTCTTTTTTCTTTTTCACACAGGGTTTCTCTGTGTAGTTTTGGTGCCTGTCCTGGATCTCGCTCTGTAGACCAGGCTGGCCTTGAACTTACAGAGATCTCCTGGCTCTGCCTCTCAAGTGCTGGGATTAAAGGTTTGCACCACCGCCGCCCAGCTATATTACAAGTTCTTATATAGAATTAACCAGTTTTTCTGCTGCTTAGTGGCTTACTCCTTATGGCTTGCTCAGCCTGCTTTTTTATATAACCTAGGACCACCAGCTCAGGGCTATCCCCACCTACAATGGACTTGGCTCTCCCCAATTGATCACTAATTAAGAAAATGCCATATAGGTTTGCCTGTATATAGCTTGATTTTATAGAGGCATTTTATCAGTTGGGGTTTCCTCTTTTCAGGTGATTATTGCTTTTATCCAATTGACATAAAACTATCCAGCACAATTGTTTCTTATAGGCAATTCCATTTAAAAATCTTTGTGTGTGTATGTGTGTGTGTATATGTGTGTCTGTGTGTATGTGTATGTTTATACTACCATGGCCCTTGTAATATTGTGATAAAACACCTTGGCCATGAACAGTTTGGGAAGGACAGGGATTTATTTCATCTTACAGGGAAGTCAGGGCAGGAATCCCAAGGCAGGAACATAGAGATAGGAACTGACACAGAGGATGTAGAGGAAGGCTGCTTACTGACTTGCTCCTGTGACATGTTCACTTTACTTTCTTACAGCACCCAGGACCACCTGCCAGTGGTGGTATTGCTCAGAGTGAGCTGGACCCTCCCACATCAATCATCGATCAAGAAAATGCACCACAGGCTTGTCCACAATCCAATCTCTATGCATTTTCTCAATTGAGGTTCCCTCCTCCTGAAGGATTCTAGCTTGTCAAGTTGACACAAAACTAGCCAGCATAGCCCCTTACTGATTTTCTGTTCTCTGGATATTTCAAGTGAAACACACATATTTGAAGATTCAAAGCCAACATTCACAAATGAGAGAAAGTGTGCGATGCTTGTTTTTCTGCATCTAGCCTACTTTACTCAGAATGATTCTTTAGCAGGCTAAAGAGGAAAAGATATCTAGCCTACTTTACTCAGAATGATTCTTTAGCAGGCTAAAGAGGAAAAGACATTGTATACTACTTACACGTGTGTGTGTGTGTGTGTGTGTGTGTGTGCGTGCGTGCATGTGTAGGATAATGCTAGCTCTTGTGCATGTGGAGGCCAGAATGTCTGGTGTTTTCCTCTGTTATTTCATACATCCTTTTTTTTTTTTTTTTTTGTGATGGATCCCATCACTAATCTGGTGCCTACAAATGTGCTATCCCAGCTAGCCTGTGATACAAATGTGCTATCTTGGCTAGCCTGTGACACAAATGGCTATCCCGGCTAGCCTGTGAGTCCCAGGACCCTTCTGGGTCCGCCTGTCTACTGCTAGGGTTCCAGGTGTGTGTTCACACTTGGGCTTTCTGTGGTTCTGTCGATCCTACAGCTCTCATGCTTGCACAGGAGGACCTAGCCTACTAGGCATCTCTCTAACCTGACATAAAGAAGTAACATAATCTAGAACACAATGGAGCAGTAACTTTAAAGTTCTGGAAGAAAAAATTCACTCTATAATTCTAAACTAGTATTTGAAAAAAGGAAAAGTAAGTCTTGGATATTTAAAAATTGAATAGTAGTATTCTCTTCCTGTTGTTAATGGCGGCAGTTAATCAAATAAAAGCCAGGCTGGTTATATTAATATTAGAGGTTATTATATGGAGTATTACTCGTTCTGATAAGATCATTTTATACTGTTGAATAGGTTGAGTCTTCAGCAAGGCATAATTATCCTGAACGTTCACATCCTTAATAACAGACCTTGAAATCACAGAGAAGATACAAGGCAAAGCTGACTGGATTACTAGTTAAATAAATCCATGCATAGTTGGAGATTTCCATACTCCTTTCAATAATGAACAAGTTGGTGAGGAAAGAAATTGGAACATAGAGAAAATTTAAACAACACTATTGTCTAACATTCTCTAAGTTACACATATAGAAAACTACCCATGCATAGACACATGATTTTGGGGGCTAGGGAGATGGTTCAGTAATTAAAATGCTTGTTTCACAAGTATGAGGACCAGAGTACTGATACCCAGTACCTTCGTAAATGCAAGGTACGCATGGTCAACTGCCTGTACTTCCAGCATTTGTTCGACATACATAGGGAACTCTAAGACAAGCTGACTGATCAGAGTAGCCATAAGGTCAAGTGAGAGACCCCTGCTCAATGAATAATGTGGAAAGCGGTCAAGGAAGACTCCTGATGGCAATCTTGGATTCCCACATGCCCATGAACATGCACACACTTGCATGCAGCCCGGTAAACATATGCACATACTGCACACATATATACTTCAAGGAAAAAGGAAAGAAAAGTACACATTCTTTCAGTTGTGCCTCTATACAATATTTCAGGCCATTAAACTTGTCTCAAATAAGTTACATAAAGTGTGTTCTCTGTCCATACACAACCTGGCATTTCTGATAGATAAATCTACTTGGAAAATCCTAATATAGTCTTTCATTTAAGACCAAGCAACACAATTTTGAGTTAGCTATCAGTTAAATATAATTTCAAAAGAAGTACCAAGGAACGACAGAATATTTTCCATTTACTGAAAATGAAAATATATTTAATTTTGAGGTATAGCTAAAGAAGTGCTTATGGGAAAATTTGTAGCATTAAATATTTATATCATAAAATTAGAAAGGTTTAAGTCCAATGTCCTAAGCTTTTCCCTTAAGAAACTAAATAAATAAGCATATTAAATCCAAAGTGCGATGATGAAAAAAATAATAAAATCAATAGAGAAATGCTGTGCACCAGTCTGGGATGATTATGAAGTCACAGAGCCGTGGTGGAGCTGCCATCCCAGTCATCCCTCGGACTTGCTGACCTGCCAGTCTAGGTGAGTCTGTGAGCTCCAGGGTCAGTGAGGTACCTGTCTCAAAACATGAAACAGAGTGGTTGAGGAAGACACCCACTGATGAAATCTGGGCCACATATGCTGTGCACCAGCACACACTCATGCACACATGTGGATATGTACACATCACACATACAAAAAATGACAATAGAAGCTAATTTAATGGCAGACAATGAAAAAAAAAGCTCATCAAGCCAAAAATGGTTGATGTTATTAGTAAAATGGTAAGTTCCTAGCCAGAGTTATTTGGGATGGGGGAAGATATGGAAGAAAGGGATTATATCTATTGTACATATTAAGTATTAGTAAATGGTTATTATACATAACTTTATGCCAATAAACTCAACACCTTAGATAAACTGGACATTCTTTGCAAAACATAAGCCATAAAATCTAACTAAAGATGAAATAAAAACTCAAATAGTCCCATGTCTGCCAAAAATCCTTTATAGTCTTTTTAATGGAAAATACCAGGTCCAGGTGGCTTCATTGAATTCTATGAAACATTTGCAAAAGGTCTCATGGGGAAACTATAGTCATGTTATTGAAAAATTTATATCACCCTTTAAAATTGATTTGATTATGAGAAATGTTTCAATAGTTGAGAAGCTGTTTAAATTAGAAAGCAAAAGTAAGCTCTTAAATACCTGTCTTAAGAATCTTCCTTTTTGAGATAGATTGTTTGAAATTCTTTTTAGGCATGTTGACCTCATTTTAGCTAGATCAATGGAATGTTTTTTATTAAGATTTATTCATCAAGGTTACTGAATATATGACTGAATATTAAATATAATATTAACTTTATAGATATATAAATTCAGGGTGTGATATTTCCTTTTTAGCATCAATTAAGTGTGCAAAATAGGTTGATTACATTTTCATAAATGCATATAATGTATATTGGTCATAATCACTATTTATTACTCCCTTTCATATTAGTTTTACCCATCCCTGGTCTTCTTCTCGAGAAGTCTACCTCCTATTTATTTGATAAGTTCTGAATGTCCATCTCTGTAGACTTCTGTTCTTATTCTAAGGAATTTGAAGCAGCAAGTTCCTGGAAAGCAGTAATAACAGTAGTGGAGGTTATTATTGCACAGGCTCATTTTGCTCTAAAGAAGGCAGTTAACCGCTTTTTTCTTCTAAAATGTGAGTTTGGGGACAATATTTATAAACACTACTCTTTTTTTTTTTTGCATGTAAATGCTGGACTCTGTATAGTATCATTTATTACCACTGAAAATTTAAAAGTTGAGTAGACTTAAGTCAGAACAAGTGCAAATGCCATTATTCTCTGAAATAGCTCTATGTATTAGGGTGTAGGTTTTATAAAGCCAAATACAAGTTTTAGAGATATAATACTCAATACACAATCTTGTCATTTCCAGAAGTCTAATAGTTTATTCTCAAAATACACTTTTTACAACCCTCTCAAAGGAGTTTATTCTTTGAACTTGAACAAAGACCTACATGTTGCTAAAATGTTATCAAAAGACCTTTTAAAAAGTGCCAAGAAGTGACTGTATATTTAGGTTTATTCTTAATAGTAGCAGCAGGAAGAGCACATTGTGAGCTATATTGGTTAATTGAAGTTGGAACCAGTACTACCATTATACATAGATCATATACTAGAAGATAATTAAGAATTGCATTAAGATATTCTTGAGAATCACCGTACTCCAAATATTTTGTGATAGAAAAGCACATAGATATATTTTACAGAACATAATCATATGAATTACTTACAATTGTTACATAAAAGGAAGATTTGTAATTATTACTGGAAATTAGTTGAAGACACTATATATGAGTAATTTGGTATGTTTTTCTTGTATAGAAATTTCAAAACAATCTTTGTTGGGCAATATTGTTTTAAGGTATCTTATTTTTTTATGTTGCATTTGTTTAACTCTGTGAAGATGTGCTACTTTACCTGTCTAAAACACCTGATGATCTAATAAAGAACTGAATGGTCATTAGCAAGGCAGAAGAAAGGATAGGTGGGGCTAGCAGGCAGAGAAAAAATGAAGTAGACAGAGTAGGAGGAGAACCAGGGGCCAGCCACCCAGCTACACAGCAAGCTATGGAGTAAGAAACAAAGAAAGGTATACAGGAATAGAAAAGGAAATCCCAGAGGCAAAAGGTAGAAGGGATAAGTTAAGGAAACAAGCCAAGCTAAGGCCGGGCATTTATAATTAAGAATAGGCCTCTTTGTGTGCTTTATTTGGGAGCTGGGTGGTGGACCTCCCAAAAGAGCAGAAAAAAAAACAAACAACAGATCTTGGAATAGTTTTAGATGACAGTATACCACAGACTTTGGCTGGTCAGTGATTTGACTTTCATTGAAAAATTTCCAACAGTTACACTCAAGGTGTGTCTATTCAAAGCACTGTAGATGACATTCAGAAACTTATTAGCAGGAGAGAAAAGACTTCAGCAGGAGTGGGGGTGTCAGAGGAAAATGGGGTCGTGTGAAAATGACCAAGATATAGTATGTACATATGTGAACTTGTCAGAATAAAAACATCACCACAAGAGAACACTAATGGCTTATTGTACTTCAGCATGTGACTACATTTTATTCATTAAGTTTTATGGTGGTATTGTGTTCCCCAAAATATTGTGCACACTAATAAACTTATCTGGGGTCAGAGAACAGGACAGCCACAACATTAAACATAGAGGATAGGCAGTGGTAGCACACGCCTTTAATCCTAGCATTCCAGAGGCAGAAATCCCTCTGGATCTCTGTGAGTTCAAGGCCACATTGGAAACAGCCAGGCATGGTGACTCACACCTTTAATCCCAAGAAGTGAGCCTTTAATCCCAGGGAGTGATAGCAGAAAGCAGAAAGATATATCAGGCATGAGGACCAGAAACTAGAAGCATTTGGCTGGTTAAGCTTTTAGGCTTCTAGCAACAGTTCAGCTGAGATCCATTAGGATATGAGGACTCAGAGGCTTCCAGTCTGAGGAAACAGGATCAGCTGAGGAATTGGCAAGGCGAGGAAGCTGTGGCTTGTTCTGCTTCTCTGATCTTCCAGCATTCACCCCAATAACTGGCCTCAGGTTTGATTTTATTAATAAGTACCTTTAAGATTCCTGCTACAAAGTTTCTTAATTTGAGTTGTAGATTCTCATAAAATTTTAAGAAATAATATGAACCTGGGGCTTAGACAGGGACACTTGGCTCAGCCTGGGAGGAGGGGACTGGACCTGCCTGGACTGAATCTACCAGGTTGAACTCAATCCCCAGGGGAGTCTTTGCCT
>CABHPP010131743.1:0-10843 GCA_902168425.1 Peromyscus attwateri | reverse complement strand
GGGGGGGAAACCAAGGGAATCCGTGGCTGATATGTAAAATTAAATTAAATTATAAAATTAAAAAATACAAGAAAAAAAAAGAAATAATATGTTGTTCCTGACCCAGCTGGTACCTCCCACTCCCCTAAGCTCTCTTTCCCCCGACCCTTGCCCTCCATTACCCCCACCCCCAGGTTGTTCATGTAGATCTCATCCATTTTTCTGTCATTGGGTGATCCCTGTGTCTTTCTCAGGGTCCTCTTTACTAGGTAGCCTCCCTGGAGTTGTGAGTTGCAGTCTGGTTATCCTTTGCTTTACATCTAGTATCCACTTAGGAGTGAGTACATACCATGTTTGTCTTTCTGAGTCTGGGTTACCTCACTCAGGAGGATTTTTGTCTAGTTCCATCCATTTTCCTGCAAACCTCATGATGTCATTGTTTTTCTCTGCTGAGCAGTACTCCATTGTGTATATCTACCACATTTTCTTTATCCATTCTTCAGTTGAAGGGCATCTAGGTTGTTTCCAGGTTCTGGCTATTACAAATAATGCTTTTATGAACATAGTTGAGCATGTGTTATTGTGGTATGATTGAGCATTCTTGAGGGAGGTTGATTCCCAATTTTCTAAGAAAATGCCATATTGATTTCCAAAGTGACTGTACAAGTTTGCATTCCCACCAACAGTGGAGGAGGGCGAACACCCTGGCTGTCATGATAGAACTCTAATCCAGTGTCTGATGGAAGTGGATGCAGAGATCCACGGTTGAGCCCCAGGTGGAGCTCCGGGAGCCCAATTGGCTAGAGAGAGGGGGGATTATATGAGCGAGAGATATTGACACCATGATTGGAAAAAGCACAGGGATAAATAGTCAAACTAGTGGAAACACATGAACTGTGAACCAGTGACTGAGGAGCCCCCATGGAACTGGACCAGGCCCTCTGGATAAGTGAAACAGTTGATTAGCTTGAACTGTTTAGGAGGCTGCCAGGCAGTGGAACTGGGACCTGTCCTTGGTGCGTGAGCTGGCTTTTTGGAGCCTGTGGCCTATGCTAGGACACTTTGCTCAGCCTTGGTGTAGGGAGGAGGGAACTGGACCTGCCTTGGCTAAGTCTACCAGGCTGGGCTGACTCCCCAGGGGAGACCTTGTCTTGGAGGAGATGGGAATGTGGGGTGAATTGGGGGGGAAGTCTGGGGGTTGGGAGGAGGCAGGATGGGGGAATCCATGGCTGATATGTGAATTAAGTTAATTATAAAATAAAAAAATATGTTAAAAAAAGAAATAATATGTTGGAATGTTGTAGTGCATAGACCTGAATTTCCCCCTTTAAAGCTACACCTTGCAAATTTAGTACAATATCACATTCATTATATTCAAATATACATAGTTAAGCTAGAGAATGAGGTCTTTACCAAGATTCTCTTACTTTGTTCTTTTATCATGTCACATTATTTCCTATTTACCTTTAGGTTTTACAATCATTGATCATCTCTCTAGTTCACTGCTGTTATCACTTCATGTGTGTTATATAGAATTATAGAATGTGTAATCTTTTGAGATTAACTTGTGTTACCCAACATAATTCTTTGGAGATTAATTGAGGTGACTGTATGGATTAATATTTATTTCTTTTTGTTACTGAGCATTATTATACGGTATAAATTCATTATAGTTTTACCGTTTGTCAGTTGATAAAATTGCAGTTGGCCACTAGTACATTAAAGTTGCTATAAAACTTTACGTGCAGGTTATATCTGGATAAATGTGTATCTCTTTAGAATAAATTTTCAGGTGTGTAACTGCTAAAGTGTATAGTAGATGCATTAACTAATTAATTAAATGTCATATTGTTAAACATTTTGTTCTTTTTATTGGTATTTTTTGCTGTTTAAAGTAGTTCTTACACAATTTTTCTGTGTTAGCTAGTCTACCTGAACACACAGCTATACCATTCATAGCTGAGGAAAAAGAGCCTTACTGAATCTGCCCATTGCAGCACTCAGTCTGAATGTAACCCTTGCTAAAGTACTGAGGACTGATTGGAGAGGACTTCTGACACTACAGTATTGTCATACGTGGCTATCAGAAAGTTACAGTTCATACCACCGCATAAAATAGGACTTCAAGACCCCAAGTAAGCTTCAAACACGATCTAGAGGGGAGATTGGAATCATTAGACTGGGGATTTAAAGCAACCATGATTAATCATATATATGTATGTATGTATGTATGTATGTATGTATATATATATGTGAAAAGAAATATTTATATATTCATATGTATGTACACACACATATATGAAAAGAATTTAAACATGTTCATGATAAGAATCTTTGATAAATTGGGAATAGAGTGCAATTTCCTCAGTTTAATAAAGGATATCTACCAAAAATATATAGCTGACACAATATAGGTGAGACAGTGTTTTTTCAACCAAGGTGAGGAATAAGGGGTGGTCATTTTTATCACCATTTTGCTGTGGAGTAATCCTTTGTACACTGTGAATATATGTTACTCTCTGGTTAATAAAAAAGCTTATTGGAATGTAGCAAGGCAGAATAAGGTAAGGGTGGAAAGCCAAACTGAGAATGCTGGAATGAGGACAGGCTGAGTCAGAGTGAGTCATGGGCAGATGCAGAGAGAGCAAGATGAAAATGCCATATGAGGAAAGATACCAGGCCATGTGCCTAAGCTTAGATAAGAAATAGGGGTTAATTTAAGTGTAAGAGTTAGCTAGTAACAAGCCTATGCTATTGGCCACACATTTATAATTAATATTCAGTTGGTTATATGGGACCAGACAGTCGAAACAAGAAATGTCTGTTTATAACATTTCTTTCACCATAGTGCTAGAAGTTGTAGCCAATGCAGTAAGAGAAGAAAAGTAAATAAGAGTACAGGACAGGAAGGAAAAAATAAAACTGAAACTTTTACACAAAGGATATTGTCATCTCTTGGGAAAATAAACTAGCCACATGCACCTCTCTTAGAATTAGTAACATTCATGGAAGTTTTGTAGGAAACAGGGTTAGTATTTTTTAAATCAACAACTTGTCATAAACCAGCACTGAATGGATAGATTTTCAAACTACAATGCCATTTATGATAATCTTCAAAATGAAATGCTGGAATGTAAATCTAATAAAATATGAAAAATGTATGAGGAAAACTATAAACTCCTGCTGAAATAAAAAATAAATAAATGGAGAGGTAGCTCATTTTAGTGGATAGGTTTGCAATCCCAGTCATAGACTGTATGTATTTTGGAGCGATGGGTGTGTGAGAATCTCTGTATATTCCTCTAAATTTTACTATGAATTTAAGGGAACAAAAATGTGCCAGGCATTTTAGATATAAGACCTCTCAGTTGATATAGTAACAGTGATAGAGATATCACTTGTTACAGAGTAACAGTGCTTTGCTCGTCATCCTCACAATAGTTCACTCACTTATGTCTCATTGCACTTTCTAACCTTGATTCTACCCTGAGGCTTTTCTGTTGCATTTGAGAACTCAAGATAAGCCCCAAACTTGGATTCTCTCTGAAGGTATAATGAGCTACCACCCCAGCCATTTGGCACATTACCCATGTTATTTTAAAAAAAAAAAAATGCCTTTCAGTGGAATGAGATTATTTTACTTGAGCACTCTTCTATGTTATAAAGTTTAATTACTAGTTTAAATGAACAGAAGTAAATTTGTACCCATATGGCATTAAAGTATGTTAACTTTAGTGGAGAGAAATAATATGAATAATGCTTTGAAATGTTTTCCTGTGCCAAAAACAATAACATAATATTTTTAAAATTGTCTTTGCACTCAAGTGTACCTGTCTGAGAAAAGAATAATATGTTTTATGCTGTTTGTTTTTCCTGGATCATGGTTATTTCCAAAAGTAGAATGAAATTGTAGCCAAGGAATAGTTTTATAAGTATCACAGTTACTGGGTAATTAATCTATTGTGAATTTCCTACATGTCTGTTGATGTCATTAAACATACGCATATTGCATTCCAGGATCATTTAGTCATCCTTTTTCACTGACAGTTGGTACATTAGTTCATGTTAAGTAGAATATCTCTTTAAACTATTTTTGGCATTTCCTAGATTAGATGAATTATGAATTTGATTATTAAAATTAACCTCTTATGTTCATCTGGTATTTGTTCTGAGTCATTGTCCTTTTGTACTGAGTTTTTCTGTGCTCTGCAAAAAAATTTTATTCATATAGATATTTGATGCAAAAAAATTTTGCAATAAGATGTCATTTTCAGTATTTGTTATTTGTTTTTACTTACAAATATTTCACAAATATATCTTGTATGAGCCAGAAGAAAGATTGATACACTACGTTTGTACTTTCTTATTTTCTTCTTTTACTCTTCACAATTGATTAAGAATTTATATACAACAAAAGTAAAATTTAGGTTAAATGCTGTTATTACCCAAGGAGAGAAATGATAATTCACTTCCAAAGTCTATGCAATTGGTCAGTACCACTCCTTCTCTACATCACTATTTCAATACTCTCTAGGTTTTGAGAACCTTTTGTTAAATCAAAGGGAAGGATTCTAAAAAAACCCTGCTTGACTATTATGTCACAGGCAGATGGCTTTCTCATCACACTCTGTTTTACTCCTCTTCATGAATTCGTCATTTGTCTTTCTGGGTTTTACAGGATCCTGCACAAGTTGTCTTTGAGCCTCTTCTTCATTCGAGGTATTGGATGCCTCCTCTGCTCCTCCAGGCATTTGACTGTGGGGAATTTCTCTTTGGACATTTGTGATTTCTTTGATCAGAGTAGTGGGATTTTGATACTATGCATTGTGAAATTGAATTCAGATAGAGTTTTCTGGAAGTTACTTTATTTGAAATGAACATGTGTGGGTCAATGTAAATGTTTAAAAGTTACTTTAATACTTTAACAAAACTACTGTAATCCATTGACCACAAATTGGTTTAAAATTTTTTATAGTATAAAAAGTTGTATTTGGCTTACTTCTGAAGATGGAGTCATCTAAGGCCAAGAATGATTACATGAGATTATCAAATCTTGAATTAAGATTAGGAATAAAAACATGTATTTTAAGGCATTTGAACTTTTTTTTTTTTATAGTGATAACATTTCTGGGAGTTACAGCAGATGTATCTTGAAGGAATGAAAACTAATTTGTGAAAATGTTTACAAACATTTGATGTCCCAAACCTAAGCTTAAATGTAAATTTTGATTATTAGGAAGCCCAAGGAGCCTGTTTTTGCAACAGTTTCTGAAATATGTTATTGAATACAGAATAATTAATTGCACCTTTCCCATTTTACTTGGGAAAGGCATTTAGTTTTCAATGTATCCTCCCTTCCAGTTACTGGAGCTCTTGCCTTACTGCTCTGCTCCTATGCCAGTAACCGAGGTGCAAGCAGCATGTAGATGAGGTATTTGCTAACATCAAGTTCAGGGAAGGGACACTTCTTCTGGCACTTCTCACATTGCTTAGATAACTGGTATTTAGTGATGGTAGTTGTGGAAATTTCCCTTTTTTCAAAGAGGGGATATTGAGAACTGGAAAGCAGAAGCTAGCAGATCCTATGGTCTCGGAAGCTTGTGGGGAAAGGTTAATCGAAGATAAACCCTTTGGAAGGAAAGCACTCTTGTGTTTGTTTGTTTGCTTTGGTTTATCTGTCTCCTAAGAACAGATACTTGTCTTTTTTTTTTATCACTAGTGTCTGGCTTAACAGTTGACATCACCTTTTAACAAATACTTGCCAACTGAACCAACTATCTGTCATGCAGGAAGAATTGGGTTTCACCTAAGTTTATACCATAATCATTACCTGATCTAATCAGTAGAAGACAAGGAATGTGTTTAGGAAATATTTTTGTTTTTCTTACAAATAAGGTATTTATCTCAGATAACTCCTTAGAGAGTAACAACTTTTTGTTTTTATGAATGAGAAACATTGTCCAGGTATCATTTGCTTAGTAAAAGATTAGTGAAATGCAAACATATAACTTTAGAAAAGTATTTTCCTTTTAACAACTTAAAGTAGTGTTTATTATAACAGTAGAAATCTGTGGTGAGGGAAGAGATTAAGTAGATGATTTTTATTTTTATGATTTATTTGTATGTGTGTGTGTGCCCTTGGAACTCAGAGGAGGGTGTCAAAACCACTGGATCCAGAGTTGATAGGTGGGTGCAAGCTCCCTGATATGGGTGCTGGTGTACAAATCCAAGTAGATTCTCATACTGTTCCCTCTAATATTTCAAGCAAGATAAACTTCTGGGGCTAGAGAGGTCATTCAGTGGCTAAGAGTACTTGGTGGAGACTGGAGATTACTATCTAAATGTGATAATCATTGGAGATCTGTTCCTGTTCCTTACATGAGTTTTCAAAATAGAAATGATCTTTCCTGCTCGATTCCTTCTAGAATGGATGTATTTTGAAATGATTTGAATGAATGAGAATGGCTGCTGTAGGCTCATATATTTGAATACATGGTCTCCAATTCTTGGAACTGTTTGGGATGGATTAGGAGGCATGGCCTTGTTGGAGGAAGTTTGTCACTGGGGTTGGGCTTTCAGGTTCCAAAAGACTTGTGATTCCCAGTGCTTTCTTTCTCTGTTTCATGGATTTAGATTAAGACATAAGCTTTCAGCTGCTCCTTCATTCTGCCATCATAGACTCTGGCTCTCTGAAACTGTAAGGCAAACTAAACACTTTTAATCAAGGCAACCTTAGTTATAGTATTTTAGCACAGCAAAAGAAAAGTACCTGAGTTATGAATAATTTGTGTTCTGTTTCTAACTAGAAGGAAAAAGTGTCTTTGAATCTTATAATTATTCCCATTTCTATAGTACAACATCACTGAAGGAGGAAGAAGCCCGATTTAAAGCCATACAGTCGCTCTTCTTTTCTCCCTTGGCACAGAGAAGGACTGCTTTCACTGTCTGCTTTTGGTTCTGTTCTTGACTTCTACACTTAGGTTAGTAGTACCTTTCAGTTTCAGTGTTACATCCCATTACTCCTTAGTATTTTTATGTATTTGGAGGAAATATATTATGGAATTGATATAACAGAATGTAGATTACAGGGCAGATTGCCTGGAGTCCAGATTCCATAGCTTAGTTAACTGTGTAACCATTGTGAATCCTCCCACCCCCACCCGGAGTTAACTAGTTAGTTAAATAGTTGCTTTTTTAAAAATTTCTTTTTTTAATTAATTTTAAAAATTTATTTTACATACCAACCACCATTTCCCCTCCCTACTCTCCTCCTGTGCCCTCCCTCCACTTCCTTTCTACCCACCCTCCCATCCACTCCTCAGAAAGGGTAAGTCTCCCATGGGAGTCAACAAAGCATGGCATATCAAGTTGCAGCAGGACCAAGCTCCTCCCTGCTGCATCAAGGCTGGGTGAGGCATCCCACCATAGGGAATAAATTCCAAAAAGCCAGCTCATACACCAGGAACAGGTCCTGATCCTACTGCTAGGGGCCCCACAAACAGACCAAGCTACACAACTGTCACCCACATGCAGAAGGCGTAGGTTGGTCCCATGAAGGCTTTCTAGCTGTCCATCTAGAGTCCAACAGCTCTCACAAGCTCGGGTCATCTGCCTCTGTGTGTTTTCCCATCATGGTCTTGATGCCCCCTTGCTCTTAATAATCACTCCTCCCTTTCTTTAACTGCACTCCAGGAGCTCAGACCAGTGCTTGGCTATGGATCTCTGCATCTGCTTCCATCAGTTGCTAGATGAAGGTTCTATGAAGACAATTAAGGTAGTCACCAATCTGATTGCAGGCGATGGCCAGTTCAGGTACTTTCTCCACTGTTGTTAGTAGTCTTAGCTGGGGTCATCCTTGTGGATTCCTGGGAGTTTTCCTGGCACCAGGTTTCTCCCTGACCCCATAATGGCTCCCTCTGCTGTTCAAATCTTAGATGGTCTTTTAATAAAAAACCCAGAGCCAGATATTGGTGAAAGCTGAAAGATCAGAGAAGCAGAACCTCTACGAAATCCTCAGCTTAAAGAGAGTGAGTTCCTGTTTCCGCACTCCTTATGTACCTTTCTCTGCCCTGCCTTCACTTCCTGGGATTAAATGCTTGTGTGCTTCCCAAGCAAAGGCAAGAGATCTCAAGTGCTGGGATTAAAGGTGTGTACTACCACTGCCTGACTCTGTTTCCCTCCTATAATGGATTAATTTCATGTAGCCCAGTGTAGCCTTGAACTCACAGAGATCCAGATGGATCTCTACCTCCTTGAGTGATAGGATTAAAGGTATGTACCACCACTGCCTGACCTCTATGTCTAATCTAGTAGCTGGCTCTGTCCTCTGATCCTCAGGCAAGTTTACTAGGGTACACAATATATCACCACATCCCTCTTTCAGGATACCTCTTTCATTATTCTCCCTCTCCATCCCTCCCTTAACTCAACCATACTGATCCCTCATGTTCCCATTCCCCTACCTCCTCTCCTCTATCGCTCCTCACCCCCCAGTTTACCCAGGACATCTCATCTATTCCCCTTCCCAGGGCAATCCATGTGTCCCTCTTAGGGTCATCGTTGTTACTTAACTTCTCTGGGGCTGTGAATTGTAGCCTGGTTATCCTTTACTTTACAGCTAGTATCAACTTATGAGTGAGTACATACCATGTTTGTCTTTCTGGGTCTAGGTTACCTCACTCAGGATGATTTTTTTCTAGTTCCATCTGTTTGTCTGCAAATTTCATGATGCCACTTTTTTTACACTGCTGAGTAATACTCCATTGTGTATATGTACCACATTTTCTTTATCCATTCTTTGATGATGGTCATCTAGGTTGTTTCCAGGTTCTGGCTATTACGAATAATGCTGCTATGAGCATAGTTGAGCAAGTGTCCTTGTGGTATGATTGAGCATTCTTTGGGTATATGTCCAAGAGTAGTATTGCTAGGTCTTGAGGTAGATTGATTCCAAGTTTTCTGAGAAACTACCATACTGATTTCCAGAGTGGCTGTACAAGTTTGCACTCTCACCAGCAGTGGAGAAGTGTTCCCCTTGTTTCACATCCTCTCCAACATAAGCTGTCATCAGTGTTTTTGATCTTAGTCATTCTGACAGGTGTAAGATAGTATCTCAGATGACTAAGGATGTTGAACAATTCCTTAAATGTCTTTTGGCCATTTGAGATCCTTCTGTTGAGAATTCTCTGTTTAGATCTCTACCCCATTTTTAAATCGGATTATTTGGTATTTTGATGTCTAGTTTCTTGAGTTGTTTATATATTTTGTAGATCAGTCCTCTGTCAGATGTGGGGTTGGTGAAGTTTTTTTTCCCATTATGTAGGTTGCCGGTTTGTCTTATTTACTGTGTCCTTTGCCTTACAGAAGCTTTTCAGTTTCAGAAGGTCCCATTTATTAATTGTTGCTCTCAGTGTCTGTGCTACTGGTGTTATATTTAGGAAGTGATCACTGGTGCCAATGCATTCCAGACTACTTGCTACTTTTTCTTCTATCAGGTTCAGAGTAACTGGTTTTATATTGAGGTCTTTGATCCACTTGGACTTGATTTTTTTTGCAGGGTGATAGATGTTGATCTAATTGCATTCTTCTACATGTGGACATCCAGTTATGCCAGCACCATTTGTTGAAGAGGCTTTCTTTTTTCCATTGTACACTTTTAGTTTCTTTGTAAAAAAAAAAAATCAGGTGTTCATAGGTGTGTGGATTTATGTCAGTGTTTTCAATTTGATTCAATTGATCCACATGTCTGTTTTTAGACCAATACCAAGCTGTTTTTATTACTGTAGCTCTTTAGTAGAGCTTGAAGTCAGGGATCGTGATGCCTCCAGAAGTTCCTTTATTGTACAGGATTGTTTTAGCTATCCTGGGTTTTTTGTTTTTCCATATGAAGTTGAGTATTGTTCTTTCCAAGTCTGTGAAGAATTGTGTTGTGATTTTGATGGGGATTGCATTAAATCTGTAGATTGCTTTTGGTAAGATTGCCATTTTTACTATGTTAATCCTACCTATGCAAGAGCATGGGAGATTTTTCCATTTTCTGATATCTTCTTCAATTTATTTTCAAAGACTTAAAGTTCTTGTCATCTAGGTCTTTTACTTGCTTGGCTAAAGTTATTCCAAGGTATTTTATATTATTTATGGCTATTGTAAAGGGTGATGTTTCTCTGATTTCTTTCTTAGCCCATTTATCATTTGTATATAGGAGGGCTACTGATTTTGTTTTCAGTTAATCTTGTATCTCTCCACATTACTGAAGGTGTTTATCAGCTGTAGGAGGTCTCTGGTAGAATTTGTGGGGTCACTTATGTATACTATCATATCATCTGCAAACGGTTTGACTTTTTCCTTCCCAATTTATATCTCCTTGATCTTTTCTTGTCTTATTGCTATAGCTATAACTTCAAGTACAATATTGAATAGATATGGGGAGAGTGGCCAGCCTTGTTTTGTTCTTGATTTTAGTGAAATCCCTTTGAGTTTCTCACATTTAATTTGATGGTGGCTGTTGGCTTGTTGTATATTGCCTTTATTTTGTTTAGATATGTCCCTTGTATCCTTGATCTCTCCAAGAACTTTATCATGAAGGGATGTTGGATTTTGTCTAATGAAATGGTCATGTAGTTTTTTCTTTCAGTTTTTTTATATGGTGGATTACAATGCCTGATTTTCATATGTGGAACATTCCCTGCATCTCTGGGATGAAGCCTACTTGATCATGGTGGATGATTATTTTGATATGTTCTTGGTTTGCCAGTATTTTATTGAGTATTTTTGTATCAATGTTCATGAGGGAGATTAGTCTGTAATTCCTTTTCTTTGTTGAGCGTTCGTGTATCAGGGTAACTGTAGCCTCATAAAAAGAGTT
>CABHPP010131742.1:25708-54694 GCA_902168425.1 Peromyscus attwateri | reverse complement strand
CACACACACACACACACACACACACACACACACACACGCACGCACGCACGCACTGACCACCTCAGCCATATTTGGGTGTCAGCCAAGGCAGCAGAGGCCCAGAACCCCAGCATTCTGGGGGCTAAGGCAGGAAGATGAGTTCCTTTCTCTGAAAGCAGCGTGGGTAGTGTCATATTCTTAAGGGTACAAGAGGCACACACACCCAGGCACAGACCACAGACAGGGCTTGGGGAAAGCGGCAAGCCTGTCTTTAGGAGCCATGCCTTGGCCTTTCCTCTCCCCCTGTGGTCTCTGGTACTTGCTCAGAAGCAGGCCCTCAGTGCCCACACATGTGTGAATGGTTGAGTGAGTGTTCTCATGTGAGGTCAGAGAGAGCCAGTGCTACCTGCCTCAGGAGGCCACACCCAGGCAGGAGGCACTTGGCTGAAGGGCCAAGAGCTTCTGAAGCTTGGTGTTTGTTTCCCAGAGCAGTGTGCTCTGCGGAGCCTAAGCCTCTGGACTCCAATCACAGGCCTTCCCTTTCTTGGTCTGGGAAGGTTGGTGTTTGAGTCATCCCTCCTCTACTGTGACAGAGAGATGAGAGAGTGACTGGAAAGGAGGAAGACGCCGCTTGGGCTAATGGGGTTGGCCTCTCTGCTTTAGGCCTATGGTGAGGCAATGCGTCACCGTGGGAGCATGTGGTGGGAGCAGGTGGGGGAACATGGGATGAGCACATGGTGGGAACATGGGATGGAGCACATGGTGGGAACATGGGATGAGCGCATGGTGGGAACACACAGTGGAGTGTGTCATGGAGTGTGTGGTGGTGGGAACACATGGCGGGTAAAGCTGCCCACTGCACTGGCTTCCATTTACATGAAGGAATTTAAAGGTTTTCAGACTCCTCCCAGTGGCCAGAGGCTCTCAGAGGGCGTGGCCCGGCATAGCATCTCTAGAACCTTGCTTAGGTTACCTGAGCTGCTTAACTCAACTTGACTCAATGCTCATCTCACCTTCCATTCTTCTAGGCAGGTATCCTTCCATGCCAGCTCACTGCCCGCCCCCACATAATACCTCAATTTCTGCCCAGTTCCATCTGTCTTCCTGGCCCTTCCCATGCTGACTGGCAGATTAGATGTGCTTGTTGACTAGCTTTTAGAGATGGGGAAGTCTCTCAATGCTAAACACCCAGATGGGACCCCAGAAGAGAGCAGAGACCATGTGCTGCCTTCCCAGCCCTTCCTAGAAGAAAGTCCGAGGTGGTTAACTCTGATCCATCCTGGCATTTCTGAGATTCACCTCATTGCTCTCCAGAGCCCTGCTGGCTGCTCACAAGCAAGAGAAAAAATACAGGTTGTACAGGCAGAGGGTCAAAGAACACTGTGCTTGGGCTTTTCCATACCAGATCCACTTCCTACGGGCCCTAGTACCCTTTCCCTGTGCAGCTGGGTGATGATTCAGCAGGGGCATCTCCCACAAGGAATGCTGGGTAGGAGCAGACACCTGTCATACCCATGCCTGGATGAGAAGAAGTGAGCATTTACCTCTTCCCATCAGCCACCTTGGGGAGAGGACTGCCAGGTGGCAGAAGCCTGGGTCTGCAGGGTCCTAGGGGGTCCCTCACTCTGCCCCTCACTGAGTGCTGAAATGTAAGGAGCCAATGGTACCAAGCCACAAAGGGCCAAGCTTTAGCTCCCCAAGCAACTTTGATGTCCAACTATAGCAGAGACACAACCACTTCATTAGCCAAGAGGAAGGAAGGAGCCGAGGTGGCTGGTACTGAGCCTTCTCAGGCAAGGAAGGGACCACAGGGGAGGTTACACCAGCTTCCCCTTCCTATGCTCTCAGGGGTGCAGGGGAGCAGAAATTCTTTGTACTTGTTAATGGCAGGTGCTCCCTGGTTTAAAAATGCACAGAGGTGTCTAAAGTAAGAGATGACGATACACACAATTCCTCAGAGGCTCTGATGCCCAGAGATGGCGACTGCTGCAGGACTTGACAGTGGGACTAGAAACCTATCCATGCTGCAGACAACACGAATGAACTCAAGCTACTCTCTACTCACCTTGGCAAGCACAAGTCACAGCACCTTATTCTCCTGTCATACAGTGACTGGTGGAATATTCCTTTACACTTTGTGAACATGTGTCACTATGATTGGTAAAGAAGCTAACTGGCCAGGAGAACCAGACTAAGACAATGCTGGGAAGAAGAAGGAGACATGGAGAGAAGGAAGATTAACGTGCCATGCTGAAAGAAGGTACCACCATGTGGGTTAATTTAAGTTGTAAGAGCTAGATAGTAACATGACTAAGCTTTTGGCCAAGCATTTATAATTAATAATAAGTCTCTGTGTGGTTATTTGGGAGCAGCTGCCAGGACACAGAGAAACTGTCTACAGTGGCTTATGCTGTGAAAATAACCAATTGGTTTTAGTAGGCTCTATGTGACCTCTGGGGAGAGTCATCTGCCTATCCACCATCAGAGGCAATGGCCCACATATTGTCTTTCTGTGCAAGCATGCAGTTTGGCACAGTGCTATGACCAGATCTTAGAAGTGGGGCTTCCAAGTCAAATGATGCTAGACCTTTGTGCTTATTCCCCACCAACACTCTGGGGAAGCCAGCCAGAGCAGGGGACATAACCCTGCAGGGCCCTTGGAGAGTGAGCTTGCCTCTGTTGGAAGTTGTAGATACCATCCACCAAGGTTCCACAGATAGGTTCCTCTTTCCAGTTCTGGATTGATCATGTGACCTTTTTGCCTGTCCCCACTAGCAGATCCTGTTTTCATACAAGGCTTCTGAGCTCCAACCTTCATGAGCTGCCTTCACAGATATTAACTAAAGTGCCCGATTAATCAGCAAGCAGATGGATGGCCCCTCCCTGCCCAGGGACTCCAATACAATGCACAACAGAAACACACTTTTGAGAAGCGGCGCCACTGTTTGCCACCAGAAATCAGAGGCAGAGGTGCTAATGTGTGCAAGCAAGCAGGAAGGTGGAGAAGCATGGAGAGATCAGAAGGTGAAGAAGGGCAACTGGAACCAGCTGCAGGGGATAGTTCCAGCCAGGACCCAGCTGCATCACCACACTGGGGCAGCAAGGTGACAAGCCTGGAGCCGAAAGCCACAGGAAAATGAGCGCACAGGTGGAGGGCACTGGACGCGGGTCTCTTCTGATACGGACTTGAGAATAAGAGCACGAGAGGTGGGATTTGTTGCAAGCACCTATAACACAGGTGAGACTCAATCGTCTGGTGCTGGTCTCACACCTGTGCTCTGAGATGTTCAGCAGGGGTGCTGTCAGGTGAGGCAGCTTCAGGGTCAGGCTGTACCTTTGGGGAAAATGGACTGGGGTCAGCATGTTCTGTGCCTCCATTTCCACAGTGGTACACGGGGCTAGCACAGTGGTCTTGAGTGTATGTCACTCAAGGAACGGCATTGCATAGACTCTCAAAAGGGGGCCTGGCGTGCCATAAGCCACCACCCACGGTGGTTTTGCCGGCTCTGCCCTTGGCTTCAGCACTGGTGAGTCCAAGAGCAGATTTTGGGATGGAGGCGTCCCAGATGCTTCTTCAGGTCTGGATGCAGCGCCACCCAGGGCTCCAGGGCTCAGGGCCACCAGGTGGCCAACCCTCCGCAGCCGGCAGCCCCTAGAAAGCAAAGCAAACACACCGAGGGCAGGAAGCTCCCGGGTTGCAGGAAAGCAAACAGGCTGCTTCCTCCTGCTGCATGCTGCTGTCGCCAACCTTTCCCAGGGCCCATCCTTGGGAGACCTCCTCAGGCGGCTGGCCTGTGTTTGGACAGCTTGTTGGAGAGTGTGGGTGGAGAAAGGGGAGAGGCAGATCCAGGCCCATGCCTGCTGAGACCCCATCTCGTGCCCGAGCCTCCCAGCTGCTCCTCAGGGCACTGCTGGGAACCACTCCCCTACCCTCACCCCTGGCCTATGCCCCTCACTGGGCCATAGGCCTTGCTGTCATGGGGCAGATCTGTGTGTGGTGTTAGGAAAGGGCCATAGAAACAAAAATCACTCATAACCAGTGTTGGCAAAGTGCTCCCAGGAGGCCCCGCACCATTCTCCGTGCCATCTGCAGACTACCTAACTACCTAAGAAGTTCCCCCGGGGTCTCCTGGTGACCCTGGGAGGCTGAATCTTTTCTTTTAGTGCTGGAGATGAAACCCAGGGCCATGAACATGTTAGGCTTATGTTAGCCTTCTGCCACGAAACTGCACCCCAGCTCCATAAGCCCCAATTTTCAGATAAGTAAAAAGAAAAAGAGAATTGAGGCCACTTGCCCAAAGTTATCCAGTTAGCAAAAGAAGTTTCCATCCAGTGCCCAAACCAGTGATTCTAGCCTCTTTGCTAATGTATAAGTTTCCTCTTGCTGCTGAAACAAACTCACTAAATCAGTGACTTGGCTCAACACACACCCGCTTGCCTGGTGGTCAGAAGTCTGTAATCAGACTCCCCATGCCAGAGTCTGGGTGAGGTCAGGGCTGGCTCTTTCCAGAGGCTCTGAGAGGACCAACCCTTTCCTGCCTTGTCTGGCTCCCAGAGGCCACCTGTACCTCTTGGCGAGTGGTCCTTCTCTCCAGCTACAGAGCACATTCCTCCAACCTCTGACTCTGGCCTCTTGGGTCCCTCAGCAAGGACCCTTGTGATGAGCTGGTTCACATGACCAATCCAGGACAGCTGACTTGTTTCCTTCCGTGTATACATACATGCTTTTATGTGTCTATACATCCTAGGAACTGCAAATGAGGGAAAGCATGTTCTGTTTTTCTGAGACTGGCTTAGTTTGCACACTGTGATTAACCCTATTTGCATCCATGTTCCTGCAAATGCCATAATTCTGTTCTCCTCTAGGATAAAAAAGAACTGCATTGTGTGTCTATGCTCATGTTTTCTCTGTTCCTTTGCTGTTGGCTGCATGGCCAGGGCTGCAATGAGGTTGACCGCACAGTGTCTCTGAGGGCTTAGAGGCCTTTGGGTGAGGACTCACGATGGCATACCTGTGACACAGGGTAGACCGTACTGACTGCTATACGGACTGAACTGGTTATGCTCCAACCAGCAGAGAACAGGCCTCCCTTTGCCCACATCTTCAGCATTTGTTGTTTTCTTACTGATTGACACTGCTGTATGGTCTCTATTCACATAGCCAAAGACCCTTTGCCACTTAAAAAAGGACAATCACAGGCAGCAGTGGTCAGGACACCGACATACCAGCTATTAACCCAGTGTGGTAGCGCGTGTCCAGCCACTGAACACCCTGGTTCACCATTCTGAGCTCATACCTTGAAGACCTGGGTTTGTTCTTGGCCTACTTTGCACACTTCCAGGTGGAGAGAGAGGAGCCTCCCTGAACCCATGGAGGTTTGCACTCCTTCCTGGGCCCACATGTGGCCTCACTCAGAGACCCAGGACTGACGTGCTGTGTACCGTGCCTCGTTACTGTCTCAAGCAGAGGGAAAAGCCTCACCTCCCTCCAGCATTGACTCACAGTCACACCTTGTACAGGTGCTTGCAAAGCGCAGGTGGCAGAAGCAGAGTGTGGCTGTCCCCCCCCCCCCCCAAAGGAACACTGCAGCCAGAGCACATTGCAGATGCTTCACAGCTAATTCCCACCAGGCTCCCAAGAACTTTCTGAGGTGACACCTCACAGCCATAGCCACGCTGCTTTATGGTTTGAAGAGGGTTTGAAGATTCATATGTTGGAGGCTTGGTCCTTCTTGTGGTGGGTAGAGGGATGGAATGTGGATGGAAGAGGTCAAGTCACTGGGGGAAAATGGGCAGGTCACTGGGGGGAAGTGGGCAAGTTACAGGAAAGAGGTAGGCAGGTCACTGGGGGGAAGTGGGCAGGTCATCAGGGGGAGGTTACCGGGAGAAGGTGGGCAGGTCACTGGGGGGAAGTGGGCAGGTCACTGGGGGGAGGTGGGCAGGTCACGGGGGCGGGGGTTGAGAGGTCACTGGGGGAGGTGGAGAAGTCTCTGGGGGGGAATAGGCAGTTCACTGGGGGGAAATGGGCAGGTCACCAGGCGGAGGTGGGGAGGTCATTGGGAGAGGTGGGGAAGTCTCTGGGGGGAGGTGAGCAGGTCACCTGGGGGAGGTGGTTAAGTCAGGTAGGTCACTCGGGCATTGCCCTTGGAAGGACTTACAGTAGTGTTCTTGGGACTTTAGTCCAAGGGAAGTATTACAAAAAGGCACAGCTAGCCCTAATCCCTTTGATCTTCTCTGTTGAAGTATGATCTCCCACTGTTATGATGCCATCCACCTGAGGCCCCCAGCAGAGGCCAAGCTGACAGTCACCTAATCTTGACTGTCTAGCCTCTAAAATCATAAGGCAATTAGCCTCTTCTTTCCCCTTTCTTCCTTCCTCCCTTCCTCCCTCCGTCCCTCCTTTCCTTACTTTCTGTACTAGCCAGGATTACCATTGCTATAATGAAATACTATGGCCAAAATCAACTTGGGAGGAAAGGATGTACTTGGCTTACATTTCCACATCACTGTTCATCACTGAAGGAAGTCAGGACTGGAACTCAAACAGGGCAGGAACCTGGAGGCAGGAGCTGATGCAGAGGCCATGGAGCAGCTGGCCTGCTCTTCATGACTTGCTCAGTCTGTTTTCTTAATAGACTCAGATCCATCAGTCCGGAGTGGTAACACCCACAATGGGCTGGGCCCTCTGTCATCAATCACTAATTAATAAGATGCTCTACAGCCAGATCTTATGGGGGCATTTTCTCAGCTGAGGTTCCCTCCTTTCAGACGACTCTAGTTTGTGTCAAGTCGACATAAAACTAGCCAGGACACTTTTTTAGACAGGGCTGAATGTAGCCCAGGCTGGCTCAAACTTGGTCTGTAGCTGAGGATGACTCTGAACTTCTGCCCTTCCTGCCCCCACCTCCACCTCTGGGTGTGTGGGGGTTCCTGCTTGCACCACTGCATTGGCTTAAACCTCGTCTGTAATTTCCAGCCTCGGTGTCACAGAAACACAAGACAGACTAACACAACTGTCCAGTGTGACAGCCAGTGGCTATCCCATGTGGCTGCAGAGAACGTGCAAGGTGGCTTAGCAAGGGAAAGGCTTGCATGATAAAAGCTCAAGTCTCTGAAGAAAGAAATCGGAGAAGAAATCAGATGGAAAGATCTCCCATGCTCATGCATCGGTAGGATTAACATAGTAAAAATGGTCATCTTACCAAAAGTAGTCTACTGATTCAACACAATCCCCATCAAAATCCCAACATGATTCTTTACAGACCTTAAAGAAATAATACTCAACTTCATATGGAAAATCAAAAACAACACAAAACCAGGATAACTAATACAATCCTACACAATAAAAGAGCAGCTGGAGGTCTCACCATTCCTGATTTCAAGCTCTACTGCAGAGCTATAGTAATAAAAACAGCTTGGTATTGGCATCAAAACAGACACAATGATCAAGGGAATTGAATTGGAGACCCAGATATAAATACACACACACACACACACACACACACACACACACACACACACACACTTGATTTTTGATAAAGAAGCCAGAAATACACACTAGAAAAAGACAACATTTTCAACAAATGGTGCTGGTCAAACTGAATGTCTCCATGTAGAAGAATGCAAATAGATCTATACTTATCACCCTGCACAAAACTCAAGTCCAAGTGGATCAAAGACCTCAACATAAATTCAGTTACACTGAACCCGATAAAAGAGAAAGTGGGAAATGGCCTTATACTCATTGGCACAGGAGAAAACTTCCTGAACAGAACACTGTTAGCACAGGCACTAAAATAACAATTAATAAATGGGACCTCATGAAACTGAAAAGTTTCTGTAAGGCAAAGGACACCATCATTCAGACAAAGTGGCAGCCTACAGAATGGGAAAGGTTTTTTTTTTTTTTTTAACCAACTCCACATCCAATAGAAGACTTATATCCAAAATATATAAATAACTGAATAAAGTAGATATCAAAACTCAAATAATCCAATTACAAATGGGGTACAAATCTAAACAGAGAATTTTCAACAGAAGAAACTCAATTTGCTGAGAAACACTGAAAGAAATGTTCAACATCCTTAGCCATCAGAGAAATGCAAATCAAAGCTACTTTGAGATTCCATCTTACATCTGTCGGAATGACTAAAATCAATGTGACACCTCATGCTGTTGAGGATGTGGACTAAGGGGAACACACATCCACTGCTGGTGGGAGTGTAAACTTATACAGCCAGTATGGAAATCAATATGACAATTCCTCAGAAAGCTGGAAATGAGTGGCACCCACAAGCTCAACAGGAGTGGCATTATTTGAAAAGATTAAGACATGTGGCCTTGGAGAAGGTATAGTAATATTAGAGAAAGTGTGTCACTGCGGGTGGGCTTTGAGGTTTCAGAAATCTTGGCTCCTTCTCCAGCACCATGTCTGCCTGCATGCTGCCATGCTTTCAGTCATGATGATAATGGACGAAACCTCTGATCCTGTGAGCAAGCCAGTAAGCAGCACCCCTCCAGGGCCTCTGCATCGGCTCCTGCCTCCAGTTTCCTGCCCTGCTTGAGTTCCTGTCTTGGACATCGATATGGAAGTGTAAGCCAAATAAACCCTTTCCTCCCCAGCTTGCTTTTTGGTCATGGTGTTTTGTCAGAGCAACAGACACCCTGACTAAGACAAGGGGTTAGCCCCAAATCATTTCTCAAGCTTCCCAGACCCCCATCTGAAACGGGGCCTTGGTGGTCTCTCCCATCTGTCCCTTCTCTTAGCTGTATCTGTAGTGGTCTCAACCCCAAGCTTCAAAGCTGTGCCCCATCCCTGTCTCACTGTCCAGTTCTGCCAGGCCTGCCACCACCGAGTTCAGCACTTGTGGGGCCATTATGTGGGGAGGCGGTAAGGCATCTTCCTTACAGATGAGGAAGAGCATCGGCGAGGGAGAACTTCTCCAGCCATGAGCTAATAAAGCCTCTTCAGTGCTGTTGCAGAGAAATTTCTAGAATACACAGCTTAGCATTTGGAGACAAAAGGCAACTCTCAGGATTATCTGGCATGGCAGTGGCATGCCCATCCCCTCAACCACTGAGCCACCTAACTCCTAGACCAACACTGGTACCTAAGAGTGGCCCAGGGTCTGAGTGACTGCCCATGGGCAGGTGGCTACTTTGGCAGAAGCTGGGCAGCCAGGGAACAAAGGGCTTTCACGGGGTGTAATCCAGGCTGAGAGAGGAAAAATGGTCAGGTGCTCGGAGAGGCAGGTTCACACAGAGGGAAAGGGCGAGCTGCGCAGGACTGGCTGGCATGGGGCCCCAGGTTCCGGCCCACATTCCCAGGACAGCAGACGGTCCCTGGCAATGGTTGAAGGCCCCATTTGTGCGATATGTCAGCAGGGAGGGTAGGCCTTTTAAGGGGTAAGATCGTGAGGCCTGATAGCATGCCCGGGCCTCTCCCTGGGGAAGCCAGGCCCTTGTGAGGACTGTCAGTCATTGTTAACTGTGTCCCTGTGTGAAGGAAAACGGGACACTGGTAGTCACTGATACCTGTGCGATCTGGCCACCAGGACTCGGCCACACCGCCACAGCTCCAGTTACAGGCCGGACAGGCAAGGAGGCCTGCAGCCCTCTAGTATACCATGGCAGGCAAAAAGGAGTGGAGAGGTGAGCAGTGTGAGGCCACAGGAGTGGGGGCAAGTCACAGGGTCCTATGCATGAAGTCACACGCTATCAAGGGTTGCCTTGTCTCACTGTCAAAAAGAGGGTGATGAGAAGAATGTTGGGGGATGAGGCTGTGAGAGAGCAGAGGATGGAGAGATCTTCAGCTTTGTGTTAGGAATCAGTGCTCTGGGTGGAAAGGCTTGCCAGTCTCCATGGTGGGAACGCCAGTGGTTGCCTGTAGCTTCCACCCAGTCCCACAGCTTACAAGAACTTGGTAAGGCAGCAGGGTGAATACTTGCGAAGCACCGACTACTTACTTGACATTTATTACCTACTAGTACATGCTGGTCATGTGTTCGGTGGTGTTAAGGGACTTAGTCCTCACAGTAGTCTCTTGTGATGGGCATTATAATTACCACAAGCGGGCTGGAGAGACAAGACCATTTCCCAAGGTCACACAGCTCTGATAGGGCAGATCAGGATCTGTTAGCCCTGAGATTAGAACCCAGCTCTCTAGCTCCAGAATTCTTACCTCTGGGAGCCACTGAAAACCGGCAGAGACCAAAGTTAACGGAGCCAGACCGAGGCCAGGCTCAGGCCTGGGGTGGGCAGAAGATGCAGACAGAAGCAGGAAGCACACAAAGATGTGATCGCAGGGAGCCCGCAGGACTGGGAAGCAGCGGTCCACAGTGGCACACAGCCATTGTCACCCTGGGCCACAGGGACAGAGGAGCAAGGGAGTCATAGAGCTCAGATCTGGAGCCATGGGAAGGGACTGGGGTAAAATCAGTGACTACAGATAGAAGAGGGAGGTAGAGGCAGGAGGCAGGCTCCCTTCCCTGCTTGCTCTGTCCAGGGAGAAGCCCCAGTGTGGATGAGTGGCAGCCTCCTGGGTACAGAGCAAGGTAGAGAGAGTCGGGGGTTGGGGAGCCGGAGGGGCTGTGAAAATCAGCTGGTCCAGGGCACAACTAAAGAGCCCTGAGAAGCCATTTATACCAGGTCTGGGTGAGGGCAGCTCCACACTAGAGTGAGCTGTGGCCTTGCTGCTCCTTTCCAGGTACCTGTGGCTTCTGAGATGTCGAATGATCAAAGGCCAGGGTGTAACACGGAGTTACCAGGAAGGTGGGTCGCTGTGGGACCTAGTCGCCACAATGCAACCACAGTAGAATAGCAGGGGGTACCTGCTTCTTAGAGCCACCAGAGGATGACATGAAGCTGGAGATTTGAGCTCATGTGGCTGAGACACCAAAGGACATATCTGATATTCTGGATGTTTGGCTAGTCACGGGCAATCATTACCAACCTGAGGGCTGCCAGCAGCTGTGAAGTGAGGGGACGATGGAGGGAGGGAGAAATGGGGGGGGGGGAAACAAATGAACGAACAAATGAATGAATGAATGAATGAATGAATGAGGGGAGGTGTGAGGAGGAAATGAATGAATGAAAGGGATGGAGGAGGGAATGAATGGGTAAAGAATACACAGAGGAAAGAAGACGGCGAGGACAAAGGAGGAGAGGGAGCCTGAAGAGCCCCGGACTTAAACGATCCAGCTGCATCCCACTGCTGCCTAAGATGCTAGGCCTGCCGTCACCATGGTAATGGGAGAAAATCACAGAGCAATTTGTAATCAGCAGGAGGTGGGAGGGGTTCCTGCTAGAGCACTCTGGGAAGGAAGGGCCCTGTGGGTCCCAGAACTGAGCTCCCACTCAAGCCTGAGGCCCTTTGCACCCCCTTTTCTAGGGTCCCGCCCCTAGCCTCTATAGCTAGATGAGCTCTGCCTCCCCTCTCAGCCTGCCCAGGTCTGAGGTGCCTGCTGGGAGGCAGCGTCCCCTCACCAGCTTGTAGCCTGTCTGTCTGCACACTGCACACTGGGACCCAGTCCTACCTTCTGGCCACAACCCCAATTCCTCCTCCTGTCCCAGGGAAGCCTTCAGAAACTGCCATGAGCCATGTTCTCCAGATGGGGAGGACCCTTTACCCAGGAGCAGCGGCAGACTCCTCCCAGCTCTGACGGGCTCCTCTCCTCCAGACCCAGGGACAAGATTCAGGAATCATCTGGGCAGTGTAAGCATAAAAGCCACCACCCTCATTCTAGGCACAGACCTTAATTAATGAGACCTGAGTCTCAGCTAACCACTCATGGCTTTCCAAGCCCCTCTCTACTGTCCTGCCCACTGAACATCTCAGGGGCTCTTCCAACAGTAAGAGGCTGTGAAGGAACTTCTGATTCAAAAAGTCAGGTGTTCAAAGCCACACAGGCACATAACCACATTAGCCTCCTTACACAGCAGAGGGAGGACATGGTAGAGAACCCCATGGTTCCCTACTCCATGAAGCCATGCCTCACTGGAGAGGCCTCCAGAGCTCGCTTCTCATGTGACCTTAGGTGAACCGTCTTCATCCTCTGAGCTTCAGTCGCCAACTCTGGAAAGTTTAGAAGGAAGGCCAAAGAGCCGTTCTGCTAAGGAGAGAGGATGGGAGTCCAGGGGCCAGGAAGACAAGTGTCCCACAGCTCAGTGGCACTGGGGTCCAGGCTCCACTGCTGTGGTCGCCTCCAGGACTCCATAACTCAGTCTGTGGTCCATTACTGCCTGTCCCAACTCCGGCCCTGGAAGCTGTCCAGCTGCAAATGGAAAGGAACTGAGGGCTGGCAGAGCAGGCTGGCCTATGGTTCAGGGGCGAGGAGACCGCTTTGATCAATGGAGTCTGGTCTGGTTTGGGCAGGACAGCCTAGAAGGGAGGAAGGAGCCTCAGCCAGTCCCTGCCTTTGCTCTTCACCCGGGTCCTGAGCTACCCTCCACAGCTCATGAGTTTGAACTCCTGCCTTGCTTTGAGGACCATGGCCATGCTGTGTACAGAGGCAAGAGCTTTGCCTGGAGTGGCTGCACGCATGTACGCATGCACACCCACACACCACATAGGTTCTCAGCTTCCAGAGCTAATGGCCTTATCTGCAATTCGGATCAAGCAAAGCCCCTTCTCCAGGGGCTGCAAAAAGAGCTGGTAGAGTATGTACAGTTCAAGGCAAACACTCAGGACCCCGCTCTCACGTGGTCACTTACTTCACTCTTATTACTGCCAGTTAAGGCCCTGAGAAGGCAGCACCCTCCAGGGACACACAGCAGGGCACCAGGACCAGCACCTTTGCCCAGGCTGAGTCCAAGCCTCAGTGGAGGGAGTGAGAGGAGGAGGAAGGCAGTTAAGGAGCCCCATGTAGGCACCTCACACAATGGGGTCACTGGACAGGCCAAAGAAGGTGACTGAGGCGGGCTTGGCCCTGCTTAGCATATGAGCCGGAGGCCCCCCGCCCCTTCCTGAGTGGGTTCCAGGACTAACTATAATGTCCCAATTGTCGCACAATACCATGATGGAGGGCCCTGTCACATTTTTGTCACCGTTACTGGGGTCCCCATTCATGGCCACTGTCACCATGCTCAGAACAAGCTGGCTAGGCAGCCTCCTTTGCATTAAAATGGGTGAGAACTAAGCCTTCCCACTGCTCAGCTGGGCAGAAAACGGGATTAGGCCAAGGACGGCTGAAGGCCCCTGGTGGGGGCGGCCCCAGAAGGCCAGTGTCGGCCACTGCCCTCTGGCCTGGGCCATGCATCAGTTCTCTATAGCCCTGGGTGAGAGAGAACGGCCCCTGCCTGCATTTTAGGGTCTCTAGCTACACAGTGGGGTTAGGGACATGAGCGCCTTGGGTTTCATTCTGAAGTGAAGAAACATCACATTTATAGGGAAAATGACGTAGAGCAGGACAGAACAGGGCTGCTTTTAGGTGGGTAGGATGGGGGTGAATGTCCGTTCTGGCAGGGGGTGGGGGTGGGGGTGGGGAGGAGGGGCACCTCTTTTTGTGAGCTTTCAGTCACAATAACAAAACACCTGAGAGGGGCCACTTATAATGGGAAATGTTTTCTTTGGGGTCAGCATTTCAGAGATCAGGGGCCATGACTGCTGGCCACTGCTTTTAGGCCTCTGGTTGAACAGTGTACCATGTTGGTGACGGATGTCAAAACATAGCTGTTCTACTCACAGTGGAGAGCAGAAAAAAACAGCAAGAAGGGTCTGGGGTGCCACATGCCCTTCAAGGACACGCCCCCAGGGACCTGGAAACATCTCACTATGGTGTCCCCTGGGAACCCAGTCATGCACATCGGGGCCTCTGGAGGACAGTCAGCACCCACAGTTCAGCATCATCTGAGGAGTGTCCGGAGCTCCTGGTCTATGGGGAGAAGCCACAGGGGAGCGGGGGTGCGGTGGGGTGCTGTCTGAAAGCAGCTGAGAACCAGGGGAGGGTGTGTGCTGACATGAATGCATGCTGTCAGGGACTCAGCATCCAAACACGCCACCCTAGAGACGCACGCACAGAAGCACACAGCAGCTCACCCACAAGAATTTGGAACTACCCCACATGTCCACAGACTGGGGGAGGCGGGCTAAATACATCATGCACACCTCTGAGCCCATACAACTCAAAATGAAGGCCTAGTGTGACATCAGAAGTGGCACTACGTCCGAGACTACCAGCAAATGAGCCAGGACAGCTGTGGATGGGAGTGTCAGGGGGTCGTTAGCGCTGCGTGTGAACCCACGGAAGAGGCCTCAGTGAAGAACAAGGACCTGAGGTGGCTGCTCCGGGAACACTCGAGGGGCCAAGGAGGAAACCTTCGCTTTGTGCCCTTTGTGCATCTTTACCACTGGGTGTACAGATGGTCCCCAACTTGTGATGGCTCACTTTGATTTTTGTCTTTACAATCAGGCCAAGTCACATGCATTCTGGGAAGAAAACAAAACAAAACTGTACTTAGAATGTACATCTGTGCACAGAGCTGAGGGTGGGGGCTGAGCCTCAGGCATTCTAGGCAAGGCTCTGTGGGAGCCACAGCCAGGCCCCAGATGGCTCCGTCCTGACTTCCATTCTGAAACTTGCAGTGGCCACCTCTCACTGCTGACACTGAGCACCTCCTGCTTGCCAGCATGCCTCTGACCCTCCTCCACAGGCTTCTTGCCTGCCCTCTGAGGGGAAGCATTCCGCTATTATATAAGAAGACATCCTGGCAGATACAAATGCAGGATGCACCAGGAAGACATTGGCCTGAGACCTTCAGTCTGTACTGCAGCCTGGCTGAGCTCGGGCCACAGGCCTCTTGCCTGAGTATCCCACCCGGGCATCTTCTCACAGGAAATATGCAGGAGACCCCTTCCTTGCCCACATCAGGCCCAAGATAAACATCAGCATGGCTGTCCTGCTCCAAAGCCCATGTCCCTCTGACCAGAGCTTCTGTCTCTAGAACCTGTTGACACATCAGAGCAGGACCCGGCAGAGATGAGGGGAAAGGGAAGGGGACGGCACAAGATGAGGAAGCTGAGGGTTGAGAAAGTTACAGCCTGCCCTAGGGTTTCCGATGTGTCCTTTGAGAGCTTGGTGAAGGGACAGGCTTCTAACCACTGGTAAGACACCCTCGCAGGGACAGAAGCAGTCAGATTATCCATGCCCCTGCCTCTGGGATCCCCTAACCCCAGCTGAACAGGCTCAGCTTGTGTGACCCAAGTCCTTACTGCGTTCCAGCCTGCGGACTTGAGAACACTACTTCATGGCGGGTGGGCAGTGCATGTGCCCAGCTTCATGCCATTTATCTTTCTGTAACATTATGAGTGCCTTAGAGAGGGGCGTACTCTGCCACTGGCATCACCCGAGCCTCAGACGCCTGCCGGAAAGTTCCTCACTGGAGGAAACTGAGCACCACTGAGGGGATTACCCTGTAATTTGTATGCAGTTGCAGGTCATTACCAAAACGACAATGAAATGCAGGCTCCCTGTAATTAGATGCTTTTATGAATTGGGTTCCAAGGTATTAATGGCAAAGCTATCAGATCGGCTCCTCCCCCGACTCTGGTGCCCTTTCTCAGCCATGCTCAAGCAGAGAGGCTCAAGGGTCACTTCTGAGCACTTTGGCTGGCTCCAGATTGAGGGTCTGTCATGCTCTGGATGGTGGTCACTGCCACAGAGGGTTGTGACGCCCAGTAGCAAGCCTCAGAACCAGCCCGAGTGTCTACAAATTGCAGTGTGGGAAGGTGTGCTGCTAAGGAAGTCATGACCCATGTGGATCTTGGAACATGCTCCAGCTGTGATCATCAGGGAAGCGGCCGGCAAAGTGAAACAGAGGGGTTGCCCAAGCCAACCCACTACAGGAACGAAGACCACAAGATGAGGAATCCTGCAGCTCAGTGGAAGTTTCTCTGCCTGCTCAGGCTATTGTACCTGGCCCTGCCACGCAATCTCTTATGCACACCTTGCCTTTCTCTCTCACAAGAACACTGCTCCCTGGAAAACCCATCAACAGATCAACAGGAGAAAGAAGATCCTGAAAAACTTAGCTGCCACCTTGGTACCATGGCTGGCTGAGCAGACAACCTGGCACAGCCACACTTTGCCCAGTCTCAAAATACCCATCTGCTCTAGACACATTTGACTTCCAACAGGCAGGGCACCACGTTGTACCCAACCTACTGTGATTTCTCCTCTCCACTGAGGGTACACCAAGCACACCCCCTCTGGGAATGAGGCGTGTTCCATGTCAGCTCCTCTCCTCTGTGTCACATGCCCCCTTAGTGTCTACAGCATGAATAGCAAGGTTTACATCTCTGCTGCCAGACTTGGTAGGCTGGAAACAGAAGGGGAGGGGATAAAAAGGAAAAGATTAATGTACACCTGCTTCCCTAATCAGAATGAGCTTTTGAGCCAACACCCTTCCCTGCTCACAACTTGAAAATATCCTAAGGTGGAGGCAAATGAAATACATACAACCCACCCTGCCTCACAGTTCCGCAGCAGTCCCCTGAAGTGACCATTTGATTGGCACCTGCTGCTCTGCCCACTGTTCAGAAGAATGCCATATCGAACGTTGCCAGTCTGGGAAAGAGAAGCAAAAGCTCAAAATTAGAGGGGAAATTTCTACGGAATGTATAGTGATTTTTTGCACAGTTGGAAAGTTGGAAAAATGGTAATTTTTATCATCAGGCTGGGGACTGTCTGCACACAAGGATTCCTCTGTGAGAAAATAAAGCATCTCTCCTGTGGTCCCTTTCTGCAGTCAGCCATGTGATGCTATTTGGATATGCAATGACCCATAGGCTTGTATGTCCAGCTGGGGTTGCAGGTTTTTCAGAACCTGGTGATGATGCTCTTTCTCACTGTCAAACTGGCTAAGAGAGATGAGCAGTAACCAAGCCACCAAGTAACCTTGTGCGTGGTATCTCGACATTTCCTCCTCGTTTGTTTTGTTTTTTGTTTTTTTGGTTTTTTGAGACAGGGTTTCTCTGTGTAGCTTTGGAGCCTGTCCTGGAACTCACTCTGTAGACCAGGCTGGCCTTGAAATCACAGAGATCCACTTGCCTCTGCCTCCCAAGTGCTGGGATTAAAGGCATGTGTCACTGCTGCCCAGCAGGGCTGGGTTCTTTACATGGAGTCAGGACATGGGCAATGACTGCCATTGTGAAAGTAAGGCCTAAGCTCTAATCAGGACCTCAGGATATTGGCTATGCTGGGAACATTTGCCAAGAAAGAGAAAACATATGTGCCACAGGCAAAATGGCTGTAGGAGAAAGCTATCCAAGCTCACCAGAGCACAGATGACTCCATCTCAGCACAAGCCCCAGACTTCGGACACAGAACTGCAGCACTTGGTGTCTTCCCTGCTGGGTTTCAGTCCTGCTGCGGCCTGATCTTTCTATCTTGTTTGTGTCCTCACTCCTCCTACTGAAATGGAAATGTCTACCCAGTGCATTGTGTATCAGAAGTATCTAACTTATAAACAAAGTCTACATGGGCTCACAGTTAAGAGAACGGAGTGCGCTGGGTCTCAGAAGAGCCCTTGGGCTTTTCAGTAGTGCTGGAACAGTACAAAATTACAGGGACTTTTGAAGTTAGATGGAATGAATCTTGCATTGGGATGAACCCGAGCCTATGGGGGCCAGGGCAGAATATTATGGTTTGCATGGGAGATGCCTCACAGGCTGCTGGAGCTGCCTGGGAGATTGTATGGCCATTGGGAGGTAGGGACATGCTGGAAAATTGGGTCTCTGGGAGCGGTGGGCCTTGAGGTGTGCCTAACACAAAGCATGCATGTTGTCAGGGGTTGAGTGTCTCATAAACTGCATGAGCTACTGAAAGTGCCAAGTGAGTGGTCACACAGAATGAAGTCACATCGAGTATGGCTTCTACTGAACTTGAGTGCCTTTCACACCATCCTGAAGTCAGGACATCAGAAGTCAGGGATGATAGTGTGTGTGGTGTGTAAAGCGTGTGTGGTGTGCAGAAAGTCCCTTTCTCAGGGGTGTTGTCCTCTCCATTCGAGGGGTTCTGAGCTCATGTACTGGCTTGTTAGGCTCCTGACCTGCATTGGTCAGGCACTCAGCTTTGCCACCTGTCCAGCCTCTTGTAAAATCCAGAGAATTATACAGCTATCAACGTATCACTCATGTATTAGGCATGCACACATACTCCAAGCTCACATCAAATACACATGCTCTCACACTCAGTCATGCATGGACAGCCCACACCCTATGGCCCTGCAGGCACACAGCTGCCCCCTCTCCTCTCCCTGATGACTCAGCACCTTACTGCACCCCTAAGTCCCCATTGGACATATGCTCCTTACCCAACCTCTTTGCTCCAGCAGCAACCTCTTCACCTCCCCAATATCTGCCCAGTGTAGACAGACTTCACAGTTTGGCACCTCACACGCTGCATCAGTAGACCAGCCACCCACTCCCCACCGGAACAGACTGCCCAGAGGCGGAACAAACCTCCCCCAAGACCCCCTCAATGTATATATTCTGCCCTACTGAACTCTCTCACTCACAGGCACATGGCCTGCTCACAGACCACCTGGCTGCCTGGCCAAGGCCTCAAGTGCTCTGCAATACTCTCTCTCCTTCCCTTCTGGGGTCAGCCAGGTTGCCATTGCCTTAGACAGGGTTCCCAACCTTCCAGGGGAGCGGTGAGACCCAGTGAACAGCTGGATTGGAAAAACTCCAGTGCCAGGTGCCCTGACAGGGTGGCAGTGAGAGCCAGAGCCCCACTACCCACTTCCCAGGCCTTCCTGATCTGGCTCAATTTATTTGGAACCCAATAAAAGACTAAGATAAAAATAACTCCCAGGAAGTGATCACTAATTACATGCAGGTGCTAATGGCCCCTGGCTCACTGGCTGCCCCAATCCCGCCTCTTGGTGTGTGTGGGGGGGGTGCATATCATTCCAGAGTAGCTGCTCCCTGATGGCCTATACTCAGTCTTTGCTCCCCAGACAGAAGGACACACATCCAACTAGCCAAGGCCAGCTGGGCACTCAGGCATCATCTGCAGGGCGGTCCTCATGGCCCTTAGAGGGAGACTCTGCGACTCAAACTCACTTCCTGCAACAGGACACTGAGGCTGAGTACAAGGGTGTCACACGCCTAGAGATGGTTCAAGGACACTCCTCCTTCTGGTCCTCCCAATGCTCTTCATTTCCTGATAGGCAGGGATTGGTAGAGGAGGCAACCAGGCCATGGTGGGGCTGTGAGGAGCAACCTGGCAGCTTAATTCATAGGGTCTTGTCCAAGGCAAAGGGGATTCTATAACTGAGTCCCTGAGGGCAGAGCAAGCCACCTGGAGCATCCACACAAACCCAGGCTCCCTGGAGGAAGGCTGGGGGAGAAGGCTGTCCTCACACTGAGTCCCTTGTCAACTGCAGAAGGCCAGCCATTCTCAGGGCACCCACGTGAGTTATGGCTAGCTGTCCTACACCTGGTCAGCAGAGACACTCAGATCCTCCATCCTTCGAAATCCACTAGATAGTCGGTCCCTTCTGAACAGATCTCCAGCAATGATCCCCTTCTCTACCCCAGACATAGCATACCAAGTCCTCCGGACACAGCCAGGTCCCCAACAAGGCTTATGCCAGCTGCCACTACTACCCAGCACATCAGTGCTACAACCTAGTGCCTTCTCAACCACTTTGGACTCCTCTGTGCCTGTGCCAACTCTCTTTCCCACAGACATGCCCTGCCCTAAAGGCAACTGGCCACTTCTGGGTCCTTTCTCTGGAAATCAGTCTTCGAGAGCGTGCACAGCCAGCCTTTCTCTGGATCCCACAGCAGCCCTCCCCTCCCCTACCCTTTCCCTTGCCATCCCATTCATTTCACTGGAGTCCAAAACCCTGTCAAGGACATGGGCCTGAATGTCTACCTGGGTGTGCTCAAGCCCCTCAGGGCTACCACCCCAAAGGAACAGGAACTCCTGCCCAAGCCACTTTGGACCTAAGTACCCACAGCCTCCCCGGGGCTGTGTAAGATGCTGCCTGTTTCAGGGCAGTTCTCCTTTGTTTTTCAACTCAGGTGAGAGTCTGACAAGGTTCCCCCAGCCTCTCTTACCTGAAGTTCCTGGGACACCTGAACAAGGACACCTATCTGAATATCTGTCAGAAAGTAAGACCATCATAGGACAGATAGAGAAACTGAGGCTCCTGTGGCAGAGGCAAAGTTTGCACCCAGATACCCAAACCTGAACCTTCCATACCTACGCTCGATGAAACCCAACAACCCCTTCCCGTCTCCACCCCCACCCCACATTCAGATACTCTAGAATCAGATCAAAATCCCAACACTGCTGAATATGGAGTTGGCTCTTACAGCTGTGGCTCTCCTGTAGCAGAAATCTTAAAAGTTCTTATTAATAAAATCAAACCTGAGGCCATTTATTGGGGTGAATGCTGGAAGATCAGAGAGACAG
Source organism: Peromyscus attwateri (assembly GCA_902168425.1). Classification (NCBI taxonomy): domain Eukaryota; kingdom Metazoa; phylum Chordata; class Mammalia; order Rodentia; family Cricetidae; genus Peromyscus; species Peromyscus attwateri. The sequence goes on along the minus strand of CABHPP010131742.1, from coordinate 34,292 downwards.
AACAGGCCACAGCTAACCTCACCTGGCCAACTTCTCAGCTGACCTTGTTTCCTCAGACTGGAAGCCTCTGTGTTCTCATATCTGAATGGCTCTCAGCTGAACTGTGCTGCTCAAAACCAGCCAAATGCTTCTAGTTTCTGATCCTCACGCCTTATATATCTTTCTGCTTTCTGCCTCACTCCCTGGGATTAAAGGCTCGCTTTCTGGGATTAAAGGTGTGAGTCACCATGCTTGGCTGTATCCTTGAACTCACAGAGATCCAGATGGATTTCTGCCTCTGGAATGCTACCACTACCTATCCTAAGTATCTAGTGGCTTTTCTGTTCTCTGACCCCAGATAAGTTTATTAGGGTACACAATATTTTGGGGAACACAATACCACCACACTCTCCTGGATCTCTGAGGGGCTCTGTCCTAAGTTCAGAGCACTACAAGCCTGACTGGGCAGCTGAGTGTGCATAGGGCCAGTCCCCAGCCCCAGCCTCTGGCTGCAAGCTGCACCCACTGCCCTGACCAGCATCGGAACTGTCTGTGGACAGCCTGGAAATGATCCAAATTCAGAATTCCAAATACCATTTCTGCAGACCGGGTGGCACTTTTGTGCCATCATAAAGCCCCTCTGGAATAGGTTTTCTGGGGCTACGGCAGAGGGATGACGACTCACAAGCACACTCTGGGGGAGCCGGCATCTCTGGGAGGTGGGACAAGTAGACACACACATCTGGGGGTGACAGGGACTCAGTCAGTACATCTAGGGTGACGGTTCAGCGAGACCAGCAGAACGGGACACGTGAAAGCAGCTGAGCCACAAGGCGTCTCCCCGGGTCCAAATGCCCAAATGCCGTCGTGTTGACCTCACTCCACAGAGAAAACTACCCCCGAGCTGTTGTGCTCGGGCTGGCGTCCTGATCCTTGAAGCCATGCCTGTTTCCCACTCACAGTAGGTTTGGATCCTGTTCGGCCACCGTCAAGTGTTCAGGAGGCACACGTGACTGGTGGCCACCACGGAACCGGGCAGGCTGGGAGCAACGGGGCTTGGGTGTTTCTTATATGAGAGGGGTCAGGGAAGGCCCCCAGAGCAGGTGACTTCTGAGCAGGATCCTAAAGACAAGGGAGCAAATCAAACGGCTAACTAGGGGAAGTATAATCCAGACAGAGAGGACAGCCTGAGGCAGCAGTTGAGAAGAGGCCAGAGACACTGGCCAGTCAGTCAGCTCTGCAGCCTTTGGAGAAACTTGGCTCTTCCTCTGAGAGGGTGCTGACAGGCAACAGCGTCCCAGCCTGGCTTGGGTTCTAAGGAGCATGCACATTGTCAACTGTGTAGACCTTTATTCTAGACTGTGGGGGTGTGCAGCCTCATTTTTGCTATTCACCTGGATTGTGACTTTAGGGACAACAGTGGTCCACACAGCCATACAGGACACATGGTGGTCACCTCAAAGTGAAAGTTTAACCAATGGAAATTGGGCATGGCGGCACATACCTGGAATCCCAGCACCCAAGAAGCCAAGACAGAAGGATTATGGTAGTTCAAGGCCAGCCTAGGCTGCATAGCGAGTTCCAGGTCATCCAGAGAAAGGAAGGAGGAAAGGAAGGGATGGAGGGAAGGAGGAGGGGACTCGCAGACCACAGCCCAGTGCCAGGTCCTGGTTTCTATGCTGCGGGAAAGAGCTTGCTACCCTCTGCCACCCGTGTTCCCTCTGGCTTGGGTCTCGCTCTTCACATTCCTTGGATAGCTACAGGTGATGGATAGCGCCATAGAAAGGCTGCCCTCAGGCACCTCACTTGGCAGCTTCCACTTCCTTTGACCATGCTACCAGGGCTGCTGGGAGGGGCCTTCTGATCCTAGTAGAAAGTCTTCTCCCAGACACCCTGCCCCCACCTCATCCCTACTCCCTGCCTTCACCCTACCCACAGCCTAGCCTCTCGGATGGGACCATGGGCAAGAGCTTCTCATCTCTGCCCATGGTTCTTCTTCCACCAATATACTCACTCAGTCATTCAGCGAACATGTACGGTACTCCTGTTTGCACCAGTACCACCAGTATGGAGAGAAAGCAAAGGACCAGAAAAAGTCACCTTCCCCTGGGCAGGCCTTTCCAATTTGGTGATAGGATATCCTGAGCCCTTATGTTGTGGGGTATCCAGAACCCTTATTTTCTGGGGTATCCAGAACCCTGTCTTCTGAGAAGATGCCAGAAAAGAACCTGTTCTCTACCCCAGGATGGCAGTTGCTCAGGAGGTCTACCGCTTTGGAGGACATGGTCTATGATGAAGCCCATTACAAAAGAGAGACTTATGCGAGATACAGGGAGAGCTTTCTGATTTCTTCTAGAGGGATAAACCCTGAAACTGGAAAAGAAAAGACAGAGTTCTTGTTGCCTGAAGAAATATAAACAAATACTTTGAAAACTCCATGTCACTAAGAAAAGGAAGAGAGGAAAGAGGATGGGGGAGATTGATGTAACATTTATGAACAGTCCTACATCTTGGGAAGGGGGGAACCATATAATGTCCTTTTGCTGTGCAGACCATACACATAGGCTTTAAAATAGAAAAATTTAAAAAAAGGGATTCCATAGCCCCCATTTTTAAACCTGGCACCCCTCAGAACTCCCTAGTAAGTGGAGGCTGCCCTAAAGCTGGGATGGTGGCCAGAGGTGGGAATTGGGTTTGTGGGCAGAGAGAGCCACACGAGATAGGAGCAGTCTGCAGAGGGGGCAAGGCCAGGAGCCCAGGGCCTCAGCTGGTCCTCAGTCACTGGGGCACCACTGATGGTGAGGGCAGTGGGGTGTGGTCTAGGAATGACACTGAGGTAACTTCATGGTCCTCTCATTCTCCTTTCTGAAGAGAAGATGTGTCTATACTGCCTGGGTATCCTCAATCTTCTCTGAAGGGTAGCATGCTTCAGTAGCTGTGAGAGAGGGCTCCAGAGCCCACCAGTCCAGGTAGAGACCCAGCTCTGAATCATGCCAGTTGTACATGTATGCTCAGGCCCATCCTAAAACTGAACTTGGTCATAAAAGATTGCCTCGGGTGGTTGAGAGCATGATCTGAGTTAACTGTCGAGTGTCTGAAATACAGCAAGTGCTCAGCACATGGTAGCTTGGCCCCGACCCCTGCCAGCATGTTTTAATCTCCTGTATTAACTTAACGCCTCCTCGAGAGTATAGACAGCTTGGGTCATGCCTGCCGAACAGATGCCGCCAGTCTGTGGACCAAAGGAATAAGCAGTCAGCCATCTAGGCTCCTTGCAAGGGATAGTTCCATAGCCTCTCACCACCTTGCTCCAGGGCCTTGCACAGGGTCATGAGAGACTCCAAGGCAGAGCCACAGCGTGGCTGCTTCTGCCGGTCCTTTCCCATCCTCAGCAACTCTGGCAAGAGCTGCTGCTTCCGTTTCACAGAGGCAAGAGCCTGGCTCAAACCAAGCCATTCTATCACAGGATCCTAGTGTCCTTCAAGGTCTAGCACCTTCTAAACACTTGGGATACATCTTCCTAGGCAAAAGAGAGCCAGGTAGAGAGTGCAGGGCCCGGGGTAGAATGAAAGAAAACTTGGGTTTCCCAGGATGCTGCAGCTGGGGAGCGGTAGAGATGGGGCACCCTGGCTGAAGCCCAGCCTCCTCCCTCTGCCCCCTCAGTGGGGGGCCCTTGAGTGCTCACCTGGAGCCATAAACAAGATGGTTCTGAGCCCCACCTGTTGCCTGGCATGTATGCCAAGACCTGCGGGGGTGGGGTCCCCAAAAAGGAAGCATCATCCATCCTGATGTGCCTATGCCAAACTTTTGAAGCCCTATGAAAGCTTCCAGACCATTGCTCTGCCAAACCTCACCTGTGTGCCAGTCAGCCACCCTCCTCCAGCCCAGCTGGGGCTGAAGCCGAAAAGCCAGCTAAGTCTCAGTAAGTCAAAGCCAACTTCTGCAGCTTCAGTTTTTACCTAAGGCAAGGGCAGGGGGACATTCTGGGGCCTCTCAAAGGGTATCCAGGGGTCTGAGGAGGAAAGCCTCTGGGCTGCCATGTGGCCTCCCTGGGGCATGGTGGTAAGCATGAGGATTTTCCTAGGGTGCGGGAAGTTGGCATGCACCCCACCCAGGGCTCTCAGCTGTTCTGCGGCTCTGAGCAGGAGTTTGCCCTGAAGCAACAGGCAGCCTGATTGGGTGGTCCCTAGGGAGGCGGCTGGGTTCCCAGGACAGACTGCTGCAGGCCTGCCTCCACCTGAGCTGTGAGGACTCTACCCTGTCCATGGTGGAAGGAAAGGCTGTAAGCTTTGCCTGCAGAGAACCTGCTCCATGCCAGCCATATGTTCTGCATGACCAGGCTGCAGCTAAGGGTCGATAGTCAGATCCTCAGGTAGGTCTGAGGCCCAAGCCCAGCGCGAGAGGAGTCCCCTTCAGTAGGAGACTAACAAAGAGGACACAAATGCTCTTTCCTGAACAGTACACAGGAGTGCCTTGCTTCCAGAAGATTGGTTTTTTAGAGAACAGATATGAAGTGGAATGGGTATTACCCATGCCCTCTGGTAGTGACCCTCCCAATAAAGGGCAAGTGAGCATTTTTCTTCTCTATTTCCCCTCTCACAACCACTACTTTTTTTTTTTAATCTTCAAAGTGATTTGCAGAACTGAGCTAATTAATTTCCCAAAGCAGTGGGGCCATCACCTGTCTCCCTCCTGAGTCCCGCCCCAGCCCCCAAGCATCTGGAGAAGGAGATGGCAGAGGGGATAACTCAGCTGGCAGAGGCAGAGGAGAGGGGAGGGCGGGCCGACCTGCAGCAGCCCAGATGCAGGGAGAGGAGATTAGAGGAGGCAGGAGGCCAGTAGGCAGGCCTCCACCTGCCCTTCCAGGAGCAAGCTACAGCCCCGCTCTGCAGTGGGCTGTGTCCCTGAAACAGCCACTGTACCAGCACCGCCAAGACCATACTCTTCGTGGACAGAGTCCTCCTGGCCTCTGCCCTCAGTCTGGTATGGGAGAACATTTATTCATCCACCCACTCATCCACACCCCTTTCTAATTTAAATATTCAGACAAATGTTAATCTTGCTCTCAGCCCTTCTGCCCCCTCATAAGGAACAGGGGTCACACATAGAAACGAGACACAGGCCCTGGATTGCAGAACCTTACAGATGACAAGATGGACTCCCAGACAGTGGCATGAGTTGTGGGCGAGAGCAGAGAGGCACAGAGACGTGCTGCAGAGACATTCGGTCTCACACTGTGGTTGGGCGGTGAAAAGGCGTTTGCCAGAGAGGAATGAGTTAGCAGACAGGAAACTTAGACAGAGAGGATGACAAACACAGAAGCAGGCAGAGGAGTCTGGGAGATGAGTTCCTGATGACTGACTGGGGAAGGTAGGCCCCTGAAGATGGAAGACTGTCCACAGGGAGACACGGGCTTGCAGCGGCTCAGCCAATGCCCTGGCCTTCACTCCCCACTCTGCGGTGTCCAGAGATGACAGTGGAGTTGGCTCCTGTGGGAAGTGGAAGGTCCTGAGTGAACCAGAGGCTCTCTACCAGGGGGCAGCCACCTGGCCCTTCCAACTGCCCGAGGGCTGAGGGGAGCTGTGCTCAGGACATCACTGGCAGATAGGAGGTTCCACCTAACACATTAGGGCAGATGCTCTAGTTTCACCTCTGTTGCCCTCTGACTCTAGCTTGCGGGAGGAAAGGGCTTATTTCAGTCTGCAGGTCAGGCGAACACACAGGAGCCTGAAGGGGAAACCATGGAGTAACACTGCTGCTGTGGGCCCACTCCAGGCTCACACTTACACTTACCTAGCTTTCTTATACCTGCTGAGGGAGTGGTGCCACCCACAGTGGACTGTGCTCTCAGACATCAGTTATCGGTCAAGTTAATTCCCCACAAACATGCCTACAGGCCAATCTGATCTAGGCAACCGCTCAGTTGAGACCCCCTTCTCAGGTGACTCTAGGCTGTGTCGTGTTGACGGTCAAAGCCAACCAGCAACAGAACAAGGAGTTCCAAGGTTGTGAGGGTGGTACTTCGAGCTGGCTCAAGGAATCAAAGATGTCACTCTTTGCAGGCCATAACCTCTCTAGTCATGGTCACAGACAACTGTCCTCACTCCAGTACCACACCCGGCCATGGTAACAGCCAAGCAAGGCGAGAAGGAAGGTCTTGATCCACACATACCCCTTTCTAGGGAGAACCACACCTAGGAGCCCCTAGCAGTCCTCCCCTTAAATCTTCTAGGGCAACCAATATCACACATCCTTCCCTGGGCCAGTCTTGGTCAAGGAAAGTGAGGCGCCTCAGATTAGCCCAGCCCAATCTAAACCTGTCCCCTGAATTAAACACCACACTGTCACAACGGATTCTTCGCATAGGAAAGAGTCTTTAAATAGGAAAGACCTAACAGAATCTTCCTACTGTTAACATTCTAAACGTACTTAAAAAAACAAAAACTCCTTCCTCACATTGTGTCCCTGGCCTTGTGCATTTTTCTTATCTGCTCTGAACTCCAGCAGTCAGCTGTTTTCTAGAGAACTAGCTCCATGGACCCCAGCCGCTCTGCTCAGGCACATGTCTGTGGGCCCTGCCTGCACAGCTGGGCACCTGGCATATGACCCCAGGGAGGGATGAATGGGGGACTGGCACCCTGGACCCATACTTGGCAGTTCCAAGTCACCAAGAGCCAGAATCCCACCAGGAGGCAGAAGCCATCATAATGCAACCCATGGGGACTGCACCAGCAAGGTTAAGGAAGGGCCGGGGACCGTTTTCTCTGGGCCAACAAGAGAAAGTTGCCTTGGGAGGTACCTTGCAGCAGTGGCCCTCGGAGAGGACAGACCCTGCTTCCGACAGCATTGTAGAGAATATTCTAGACCAAGAGCAGCAGGGCTCAGAAACTGAATGAACACTGGCAGTACCGAGTGAGAAGTGGGGCAGAGCGGTGCTGTGCTGGTCACCTTCACCTTGCAGATTCTCAAGCTGGGCACCCTCCCAAACGACGATGAAGAGGGAAGCGAGGGAGCCCATGGTACACATGCGCCCACACACAGAGGTTGAGAGGCCAGGCCTTGGAGTACACAACCAAGTTCAGCTCCGGCTCAGCCGCCCATTGCCTGTGCCGTGACCTGACTCTCTACACCTCAGCGCCCGCTCTCTGGGGTGAGAGCCATAGACGCACCCAACACAAAGGATCATGGTGAGGCTTGGTGTTTGTTGCATTTTAAACACAAGCACTCTCTGATTCAGGCATCAACTGGTCTTCGTTCCTAGAAGATGTTCTCAGCCTCATCCATGAACTGAGCCCTGTGCCAGGGCTGTGAGAACAGAGAGAACTCTCCCTCTGCCCCCAAGCCTATGTATATATTATATGTTATATATACATGTATTTACACATATTATATACATTACATACATATACACGTTATATACATATACAATATACACATAATATATATTATTATATTACATTATTAATGTTTATTATATACACATAATATTATATAATACATTATACACATATTATATATTATACATTATAATATGTATGTGTATACCTTAAACCAAGTATATATTATAACATCTTTGTCCAGGTATTAGCAACTCCTTGGCATGACTGGGGCCAAACAAATGTGATCTGAAGTGATTTATTAGAAGAACTGAGAGAGTGCTAGCAAGCTAGGAGAAGCCAGGACCTGGACATTAGAGGGAACCCAAGCAGAATCCTTCCTCTCTCTCTCTTTTGGGGGTTCCCCTTCTTCTGGGAAGTTACATGGAGTAGAGCCACTTTCGGCCTAGGTTCTGGGATCTTCATATATTACTAAACTCAACATAAGAGATGAGATGAGAAAAGTTACTGACTATGTACTCAATATTATATGTGAATGAAAACCATCCCAAAAGATTGTCTTTTAAGATCATCATAATGCAAGAAAATATGCAAATACAGATTAGCTAGGAATACCCAGAAGATGTCAGAAACTCAGTCCCAGAGCTAAGTGTACTGCAAGGTGCCAGAAATGTGAGCAGTGGCCCAATGTGGAGACAGTTCATAATTAAGGGTAGGAATATTTAATGTTGCAAAGGTGTTTGTTGAATCCTAAATACAATCCTAAACAAAATCCCAACAAGTTTACCTGGTAATTCTGACAGATTAATTTTAAATGCTATTTGGGGAGGAGGAGGAGGAGGAGGAGGGGGAGGAGGAGGAGGAGGATTAGAAAGAATGTGATTAAGAAAAGTTGTAAAACACGAGATCAGTGCAGGTAACTCAGCTGTGCTCCCACACAGCAGCAGCGAGCAACCGGGGTGCAAGAGAGCACATCCGGGGCTCCAACACCAGACTCCGCACTTACATAGGATACGCCAGGGTGAGGGTCCAGCCCCAAACTTTCCCCTCCCCTTCCAAAATACAGGAAATCTAGAGACAATTCCAATTATAAAAGAACCAAAAAGAATAAGCCACACAGAGATACCATGAACAGAAGGTGCCGAAGCTTGCACCCTGGGAACTGCAAACCACTGGGAAAAGACAGCCCGTGGCCATAAAGCAAAAAAAAAAAAAAAAAAATGGTGCTGTCACCATGGCAACAAAGCCAGCTGCTATATACCTTCAAT
>CABHPP010131742.1:0-25608 GCA_902168425.1 Peromyscus attwateri | reverse complement strand
CCATGGCAACAAAGCCAGCTGCTATATACCTTCAATGCAATCCAGATAAAAATATCTAGTTGTGTCTTTTGCACAAATTGACAAGCTGATTCTTTCTTTTTGACAGGGTTTCTCTGTGTAGCTTTGTGCCGTTCCTGGAGCTCACTCTACAGCCCAGGGTGGCCTCGAACTCACAGAGATCCGCCTGTCTCTGCCTCCCGAGTGCTGGGATTAAAGGCTTGCGCCACCACTGCCCGGCAACAAGCTGATTCTAAAATTCCCGAGAATGCCTAGCGCAATCCTGAAAAGGAACCGATCTGGAAAGTTTTTTTCTTTATTAAGAAATTTTTTATTCATTTTTCTTTATTAAGAAATTATTTATTACATACCAACCACAGATTCCCCTCCCCCCTTCTCCTCTCCCGCTTCCCCAAGTCTTCCACCTCACTCCCCCATTCTCTCCTCTGAAAAGGTAAGGTCTCCCATGGGGAGTCAGCAAAGCCTGGTACAAAGCCTGGTCCAAGCCCCTCCCCCTGCATCAAGGCTGCTCAAGGTGTCCCCCTATAGGTAATGGGCTCCAAAAAGCCAGCTCATGCATCAGGGATGGATCCTGATCACACTGCCAGGGGGGCCCTTAAGCAGACCAAACTACACCACTCTCTTACTTATGCAGAGGGCCTAGTCCAGTCCCATGGAGGCTCCACAGCTGTTGGTCTATGGTTCATGAGTTCCCACTAGTTTGGTTTGGTTGTCTCTGTAGGTTTCCCCATCATGATCTTGATGCCCCTTGCTCATAGAATCCCTCTTCCCTCTCCTCGACTGGACTCCTGAAGCTTGGCCTGATGCTTGGCTGTGGATCTCTGTATCTGCTTCCATCAGTTACTGGATGAAGGCTCTATGATGACAGTTAGGGTATTCACCAATCTGATTACTAGAATAAGCCAGTTCAGACACTCTCTCCACTACTGCTAGTAGTCTAAGCTGAGGTCATCTTTGGAGATTCCTGGGAACTTCCCTAGCACCTGGTTTCTCCCTATCCCCATGATGTCTCCCCCTATCATGGTATCTCTTTCATTGCTCTCCCACTCCATCCCTATTCCAGCTCGACCATCCCGTTCCCTTATGTTCTCATCCCCCATCCCCTACCCTCCATTGCCCCCCTCACCCCCAGTTTACTCATGGAGATCTCATCTATTTCCCCTTCTCAGGGCAATCCATGTGTCTCTCTTAGGGTCCTCCTTGTTAGCTAGCTTCTCTAGAGCTGTGGGTTGTAGTCTAATTATCCAATCTGGAAAGTTTTAAGACACATCCCCAGTGACAGATGTGTGTGAGGCCAGTACAGCAACCCGGGGCAGAATAGAAAAACTCTGTATCCATCACCAGCGGGTTTCTAACAAGGACATTGAGACAGTCTGATGACAGAGAAGCATGCTTACTAACAACTGCTTTTAGAACAACTGCCATCCATCCACACTGCACACAAACGGATGTGAAACCAGCTTCACATCACATATGAAAATGAACTCGCCGTAAGTGTGCAAGTTAAATAAAAATCCCAAGAAGAACATTCAAGAGAAGGGCTCTGATCTGGGATTAGGCAAGAGCTGCTTTAGCACAGGTTACCCAAGGAAAACATCAATGAATTAGACTTGATCACAATTACAAACATGTGCCTTAAAGAAGATCTGAGTCATATGCATTTACCTGATGGAGGACGAGTATCCAAAACAGAGAATTATCACAGTTCCACACCAAAAAGAAAAACAGCCAAAATAAAATGCAAAAATGATTTGGATAGAAACTTCCCCCCAAAAGATAAATCGATGGTCAATAAACACATTCAAAGATGCACAGCCTCAGCCATGAATCCAAAGCACAGTGGGACACAGCACACCCCATCCACAAGGGTGACTGTCATCACAGACAACAGCATGTGCTGGCAAGGGTGTGGTAGTTACAGCCTCCCGTGCTCCTTGTAACAACGTCAAGTGGTGCATCCCCCATGGAAAGGTCAGTCAGTTCCTCAAAACTTCAAAGTTAAAGTTGCCACATGAGGAGCAGGATGGTGGTGGCGCACACCTTTAATCCCAGCATTGGTGAGGTAGAGGCAGGCGGATCTCTGTGAGTTCGAGGCCAGCCTGGGCTACAGAGTGAGTTCCAGGACAGCCAGGGCTACACAGAGAAAGCCTGTCTTGAAAAAAAAAAAAAAGTTGCCACCTGACCCAGCAATTCCACTCCTTGCTATTCACTCGAGAGAAGGGAAGACCTAGGTTCATACAAAAGCTGTAATAAGCATCCAGTGCACCACCGTCCTCAGTTCCCAAAAGGTACAAACAAGTCAGATGTCTGCCCACTGATTCATGGTTGATTCACACAACAAAATATTATGCAGATATGAATATGCATCAAGTATGGCACACACCAAAACAAAGAACCTTGAAAACACTATAAGCTACGTCAAAGCCTGGCACAAAGCCATGTGTACGCATGGATATATATAATTCCATATGCATGAAATATCTGCACAGACAAATTTATCAACACACAAAATAGATCAGTGATTGCTAGGGGCAATGAGGAGTGCCGTTAATAGCGGGGTTACTTTCAGAGAGAAAGTTCTCTGGCTATGGCAGTGCTTACAACAGAAATGGAACCATATAATTTAAAATGAATTGGGTGGAATGTGGGATGAATCACAATAAAAAAAAAACAGAGGAAAGGATACAAATCTACGAATGAATGAAAGCCAAGAGCCAAGGTGTGCCAGAAGAGGAGCCAGGCTCGCCTCACCAGCCGCCGAGATGCCCTCTCTCAATCTAGTCTCAAGATGGGGTACCTGGCTGCTTGCTAGCCTGATGCCACTGCCATGCTACTGTGTGTGTCGACGCAATTAGTGAGGGGCCCCCTTGAAAACACCGGTGGTGACATTCCAAAGATGTTTGCAGGTCTCTCCATCCCCTGACCCACAAGGTAATGAATCATTCTGTCAGAGGTCCAGCGATATGAAAGCCCAGCCCCCATCATTTAACAGGCTAAGGACACCCAACATGCGAGGAAATAGGCTGTAGCTAGCGGGTCCCAGGGCTGTTTCTGAGTGTGGTCCTTGGGCTCTCTGCAGAGCGTCCTCCAGGAGATGTAGGGAATGCAGCAGTGCCCTGGTCCACTCTGAGTCCCTGTGTCTTGGATTATCCATGAGTTTCTGCAAAGCGCTGAGAAGCGTTGCTACAGAGGTCATTACAGACAACTGGACCATCGGGGTCACCCTAGATACTGTAGTTGACTCTCTTGGGGGGACCATCAAAGAAGAGGGGTGTACCTGGATGTCTTAAAGATACAGAGTTGGGATTTGCATTTCTCTAACATGCTGAAGCCATGAGGGTTTACCTAGCCTTCAAAATTATAAGAAGATCCACTAGGTTCTGATAGCCATGGGACAGGCACCCAGACAAAAGGGCCATTGGGAGTCTGCTGGGGTTGAGGACTGGCCCCTGAGAGATGCTACCTTCGCCCTCCTGAGGGAGTGAGAGTAGTGGTGTCTGAATTCTTGGCTGCTTCTCAGACACATCTGACCAAGTGTTCCTGGGCTCTGACGACATCACATTCAAGGTTCCTGAATCACTGGATTCTGTCTGTCATCTGCGGGGTGATGGGATGCAGGATCCATGGCCTTGTTGATTTCCAGGGCATTTTGCACTTTGCTGTTGTGGAGACCTTAGAACACAAGTTTTGTCCTTTTGCCCCAATTCTATTCACCCTGACAGCCTCATGGATCTCCCACAGCGAACTGCCAGGACTTTTCCAGTGCTCCGCATTGGAAAATCCTTCAGCCCCTCCAGAAGGCTGGAGTCCCACAGTCGTGAGTCTTAGGTCCTGATTCCCATGCTGTGCTCATGTTCTATTGTGGGTAGTTCCTGTCATGAATCTCCAGGATGCTCCTTCACCTGATTATAACAGTTTACAGCATCCTACTGAGGGATGCTCCCAAAGACGGGCCTCTTAGCCCAGGGCAATTAAAACCCAGAGTTGCTCTGGCTAGTGATCTACTAATGTTAGATGGTCAAGGTCTGCTCTGTGGGGCTTTGCTGTACAGCTTCATGGCTATTGGCTGTTTGTGGAGTCATTCTTTCACTGACCAAAAACCAGGCAGTTACAGGCTCCGGCACCAGAACCATGTGAAGACAGAGGCTGTTCCACTTCACTTCAAGGCCCTAGGCACATAGTTAGCAAGCTAATCGGTACCGTTTTGCTCTGATCTGGTGAAGCAAATCTTTCCTTTCTGACCTGAATTTAAGGTCCTGAAAGAAATATTTGGCATATACTCAAACCACAAGCCCTCAGAATGGTGCTGACAACAGAGGACAACCACCCTGCCAGCCAGGCCTCGCTGGGGCTAGACCTCAGCTTTCAGCCTCTGACACCTCACAACCCTCCAACCTCCCCTCACACTATGGGGATGACTCTGAGCACAGGAATCAGTTGGTTCACTTGGCTCATACTGTCTGTTCAGTGAGCCCCAAGCTCCTGGCATACATCAGCACTGGCAGGTGGCAGAGGGGCCTGCCTGGTGACAAGCTTGCTGGCCTGACTTTCTCGCTGGTCCCTTCAACCCCACTTTGGGGAAGAAGCACCTCTGAAGTGCCAGGCGATGCTCTGAGGACTCGGGTGACTACTCCACCGGATAAGACTCACTGTGTCACTGTGGCTTACTGGCCTGAAGTGACTCCACCAGTTCAGGGGCTGGGGTGCAGCCTGGGGGTAAAGCATGCACCTGGCATGGATGAGGGCCTCTGTTCAGTCCCTAGCATCACCAAAAAGGAGAGAAAGGGAAAAGAAAAGAACATCTCCTTCACCCATTTTAGAGGTGGAGATAACACCTCTGTAATATAGATCGTCACTGTCAAAGCTGGTGACATTTGATTGCAGGCAGACTACTGATGACTTCTTAACTGCCAGTATGTTTTCCCCATATGCCTGAGCCATAAATATCCCCAAACCCTGCTACCCTCAGGGGGCTCTGAGAGCTACTCTCCTGCCTCCACATTCAACCTTGTGAGTAAATTTTCCTTTCCATGATGGGCTGGCAAACATCCTCACCCACACTTCACCCATGAGAAAGGTATAGCTCGGAGAGATTAGCAACTTCTCCAAGGATGCACAGCGGCCTGGGTGCTAAGATCTATGGCTCATGCCACTTTCTCAGCTCCTGAAACATCAGCTCACTGAGTACTGGGCCTCAGGATGGGATGTCTCCCAGAGGCTGTGCAGGAACTACACATATGAACATGAAGGTCTCTGTCTTTCTCCCGCTCTGTAGATTCCATATACCCTACAAAGATAAGTGTTCAGTATTTACCACTTAAGAAGTAAATACAAACACATTTTATAAATATAAACTAAAACCAATGCTTTATAAATGAATAGATTATAGGAAGTGGTTTTTTAAATTTTTTTTTTTTTTTTTTTTTTTTTTGGTTTGTTGGTTTTTGTTTTTGTTTTTGTTTTTTTTTTGGCTAAGGACATATTACATCTCAGTTCATCTTCTGTTGCTATGGCAGAGCACTTGAAGCTGGGTAATTTATAAAGAAGCTCGCGGTTCTGAGGGCTGCAAGTCCAAGAATGCATGGCCACACCTGAGGGTGACTTTGTACTGTGTTACAACACAGCAGGAAGCAGAAAACAAGCCAACACATTGAAAAGCACCAAGCCCAATGGGTAGCCTCCTCTTAAAACAATCCATTGCCACAGTTACTAACCTAGTCCCTTGAGAATGTCGTGAATCCCTCCTAAGCCACTACCCTGCAAGACCCCCCCACCTCTCAACCCACTCACACGACTTCAAAAGGATTGTGTCCAAACCAGAGTATGCTACCAAATATGGGACCTCAGAGTATGCTACCAATCTCACTGGTTAAAGGAACTGCTGGGTGGGTTCCAGTGGGGACGGCAGGAACACTGGCTTCTGGGCCGTGTCGTGGTCGTTTCCAGATGAGGTGCATGGGTGCAGGTGGGGGAAGAGCACGTGGCCTGATCACAGAGCACTCTGGATTAAATTCAGGGCCTGTTATTTATTGTCTGACTGCATTGCTCCTCAGCACACCTAGCCCTTCATTCCCCTCATTCCTCCGAGGACAACTAGCCTCAGGAAGTCCTTGGAGACCCAGAGGACCACCCAGCCCTGGAATAATCCGTGGTGACAGATTCAGACACAGGTAGTAACTAGAGAAAGAAACTGTCTCCAGCAGAGCCTGGCAGTTGCAGGGGAGTCCAGGCAGGCTTCCTGGAGGTAAGGGCCTCTGCAAGAGCCTCCTTGGCAGCAACAGCTTCAGTCGAAACAGGGAACTCAGCAAGCGGTGAGGCAAGTCAGCTGGGTTACCAGTGTGCACCTACTCTGTGATGGGCGCTGTTTGAGGCACCAGGAGCATCTCGGTGAACCAGCCAGACCACAGCCTCTGAGCTCATGAAGCTGACAGCCTTGTGGGGTGGGGGAGACAATAAACAGTAAAATATATGGTGGGTAAGAAGATGATGAGCTGACAAGAAAAACAAGATGAAGCAGGGCAGGTGGGCAGCGAGTGCTGGAGGCTTTGGAGTGCATTCCCGAGGAGGGAGCGTCCACACCAGGACTCAGGGTGTCAGGAAGTGGAGGAGATCCATCTAGAGGCAGATGGGGGACAACACTCATGCAAAGGCCCTGGGTGAGCGCGGGAGGTTGAGGCCAGCAGGCTAGTGGACACTTGCAGGTCCTGACTGATGATGCAGGCCTGTAGGCCATCATGAGCATTTTGTCTTGTTTCCCATGAAAGCTGGAGCAGTGGGGATGCAAAGTGAAGGAGGGGACATGCTTCCAGCTCAGCCGCATGCTTTCTGACTGTGGAAGAAGGGATAGAGCAAGGAGGATGGCGGAGAAAGCTGTGTCCAATGCTCAGGTAGAGCTGCAGGCTCGGACCAGGACAAGGGAGGCTCCTGTGTGCCTGTCTCACCCTTCTCCAACCTTCCCTTTGCCTGGGCCCAGGCAGTGTTAACTCAGAAAGCCCTGCCAGCTGCCCCCAGGAAAGGCCCAGGCTAGCGGAAAGAGACATTCAGAGCCCGCCAACCCTGCAATTAGTGATAAGATGGATTCTTCCCCCTGACAGGCGCAGGAGATACAGGACCTGTTATTACCCAGCCTAATTACAGCGTCTAGGCTGAGGAACACCCCACAAGAGGAACAACCTCGGCCTGTGTAGTGAGCGCTCATGTGCCTCCTCCCTCTTGCTCTTCTGCAGAGGCATTCAGTGGGCCTGGAATCAGTACTCAGCCTCTCTCTCGGTGGGGCGGGCGGCTCCAAAGACAGGTTTTGCTTTCTCCTGGGCTTGATTCAGTTCCCCTGCATCTTAAATGGCCAGCAGGCACCATGGGAAGGCTGAGTGACTCTGAACGTGGTTGTTCTTGCTAGGCCTCTGTTCCCTAGTCCCAAATCAAAGTCTGAATCCCAGTGACACCTAGTGCCAGTGAAAAGCCACCCGCTTATTGGCTGTCCCAAGCACATCTTGGTGCTTGAGTGGAGGACATGTGTTATAGCCTCAATTTCTCAGGGCTAAATGGGTGTTCCCCAGGCAGGCAAAATGAAGCATCTACCCACCTACTGTGTTGATACCGAGACAACACTAATGCGTGGCTCTTTTTACACCACAGAGGCCCTCTTTAGAAGTGAAGGGGGACCCATGTGCTGAGTGCCTACTGTGTGTCTCACTCATAATAGGCACATGAAGATCTTCTTATAACCCACGGTCACCGCCACTGCACGTGTGTGTTACTAAAACCTAGTGAACTGATGCTAATGGAGTCAACTGTGTGAGCATTGAGCAGGTGGTATCTTTGGGCCCAGGGACTCATGAGACATGACTTGGATGTTAAATCACTTTGACACAATAGATAATCCTTTCTTCTGTCCTGATCATTGTACAAGAAAATTCCCATTTGTCACTTGTCTGTCTCTGGCGCCCTCCATACTGATTTTACCACCTACTAACACGGTGGACAGAGGTGAGGCTGAGAGACAGAGGAGCTGGGTGCCAAACGCCGCCGCAGCCTAGATGCTTCTGAGATCTGTTAGTGGCACCTCTCACACATCACAGTACGGGCTGATGGGCATTTGCATGCATGCCTGTGCGTGTGTTTTAAGATAGTTCATCAAGTTTCCACTTGCTAAGAAGAAGACGTGCTTAGAAAAAGGTTGGGTCCAAAGAAAAGACAGCACAGTACAGGCCAGGGACACATGGGTGGTGACACCCAGATAATCTCCACAGCTCAAAGCCTGATATTTCCTGAGCTGTCATCTGCTCCAGTCTCTGCCACTGAGGCTTGCCATGCCCCTGTAGGGCCCCGTCCTCTGCAAAGAGGGAAGCACTGGTCACTGTGGATGGCGGTGGACCTGGGTCCCAGCCAGGTGTCATGCTGAGTGAGATGTCAGTGTGCTGTGGCTCTGGGAGCCTGATGGGCTAATGAGGGGGCACCTGACAGCCCTGAAGACCTGACATGTCTATTCTCAGGAAACAGAACATCTGGTTCTTGGCCCAGCCTTCTCCTCACCATCTGCCCGCCCCCTCAATGGCCTAGCAGCGTCCACCTGACAGATCACCCTCCTGATATCTTTATTATGGCTTTGAAAAGTCTCCATGGGGGCTCCTGACCCCATCCTCTCCTGGAGAAATGCTCCCTGAGGCACTGCAATGTCAGTCAGGTTAGGGACATGATACCACCAAATGCTTCCTGGGCAGCCGCTCCCTGTCACTGAGACTGCTCCATAAATAATGGCAGCCTCCTGGAGAGGTCCCACTGGGCCAGGGAGGTGCAGATGCTCACAGGACACAGCTCAGGGCGGCATTTCTCCATTTCCTGACAGAGGTCAGCTCCTGGGATGAGCCGCAGGAAGTAACGATTTCCGAAAACAAGTCCTAAGTCGATTCAAGTCGCATGGGCTGGGCCTACGGTGGTCTTCAGCAGTCTCTAACGCGCCCTACTCAGACGCAAGCCGTCACACGCTTACTTGCTCATTCCTTGAGTGTGCATTGGTTTCTAGAACAGATGACCCTGTTTAAGAGAAACCACGAGGAAAACAAGACCGGAGGAGGGTGTGTGAGAGAAAGGGCAAGGATTGGCTCCACACCTGGATCAGCACAGCAGCTGACCTCAGCAGGAGTCACCGCTGCTGCACAGGCGCACCTAACACAGCACCCCTCCCTGCAGAGGCCGCTGGCATTCCTGTTACGTTTTGAACGGGCCTCATCTATAAAGTCCAGGATTACCTTGGCAAGATTCCAGCCTCTCCCCTACTCCACACACCCCCAAAAGCATAAGTGGCAGGATGCTACTGCTAGGAGAGAGGTGTGGAGCGTTCTGGACGGGAGTGGCTGCACCAGCTCTGGCTATGGAACTCTGGGCATAGGCTAACCCACATACCCCAGGGTTCCCTGAGCAGCCATGGATGGAAAGCGAACCCGAGGAAGACCGCACCTGCACTGAGCATGTGCGGACCTTTCTCCTTGTCATTATCTACACAATGCAGCGGAACAGCTATTTAGCGGCATTTCTCCATGTCATTATCGCTACACAATGCCGGGAGCGGCAGTAACCATAGCATGTCTACTGCAGGGGCATTGTAAGCAGTCTAGCGCGTACCTGAACAAAGGGGAGTGTGGATGACAAGTGAAAGCCACACTGTTGCACAGAAGTTGCAAGGTAGTAACTGGGCCTCATGCTGTGGTGATAAAAATCCGGCGGCCGAATAGGTGCTCATTAACTGTCACCTCCTCAGCCCTTTTTATGTAGTCACCCCACGATTTGCATCTCCTTTGTGTAGATGAGGATCTGAGCTCCAGAGACACAGTGATGATCTCAGAACTGGAGCCAGAGCTGAGCTTCATCTTAGTCTCAGGGGTCAAAGACACCCCTCAAATCCCACAGGAAGCTGGCACTTGCCTGCTTATAGGAGGTTAGAAGTTCACAGGAGTCAGGCAGGTTGAGCATATGCCACAACCTGCTGGCTGCAAGTAGCTGCTATACCTCCTCATGCTGCCTGTAATCGCAGGCCATCATTACTTACACGTTGTCACCCAATGACACAGCATACACACTATGTGCACGCTGAGTTATATAATGCTATGCAGCCAGCCTGGGTTCTGCATCTGCATCTCCCTCAACTGCAGATGAAATACTGTTCTAAAAACTGGTATCTGCCCTGAGCACATGCAGGCTTCTTGTCAACACTCCCTGATCAATACAGCAGAGCCACAAGTCTGCAAGTCCTTTGCCTTGCATTGCAAGTTCCAAGCCACCTGGGGTTGATTACAAGTGTGAAAAAGGACATTCAGAGCTTCTATGCAAATACCTCGCATTCTATGAGGGGCTTGAGCAGCTTTGGGTTTGGAATCCATGGAGGATCCTGAAATCAACACTTCATAGATAGTGGGGAATGACTACAGAACAGAAATGTAAGAGGGGAGCTGGAGAGGGGGCTCTGCAGTTAAGAGCACTTGCTGCTCTCCAGACGACCTGAGTTTCCTCATCGGGTAATTCACAACTGCCTGTAACTCCAGATCCAGGGAATCAGATACATTCTTCCAGCCTCTGAGGGTACACACACACACACACACAGAGAGAGAGAGAGAAAGAGAGAGAGAGAGAGAGAGAGAGAGAGAGAGAGAGAGAGAGAGAGATCTAAATAAAAAACAGGGATAGAGATCTGGCTCAGCAGTTGAGACCACTTGCTGCTCTTACAGAGGACCCAGCTTCAGTTCCCAGCACCTACATGGTGCCTTTCACCTGTCTATAACGCCAGTTCCAGGGGCTCTGACACTCACTTCTGCTCTCTGCAGGTACCAGGCATGCACATAGTACACCTATACACATGCAGGCAAAACAATCAAAGGCACGCACATAGTCTACTTACACACATGCATGCAACACACTCGACCACTGAAGAAAACTTTTAAAATTATTAAATAAAATAAATCTCTAAAAAAAGGAAACATGCTGTTATTTCGATACCATTAGGATGAATGGATAGGATTACGGAGCGCTATTTTCTCACTGTATTTGTACATGATTGCCTTGGGGAAACACGCCACTGTTTTAAGTAGCAGCTGATGCTCCCAGCGTTTTCAGCCTGCCCCTGTGCTGTTCCTCCCTTGAAGGACCTGTAGGATTACATAGGATATTCCATTATATTATATAGCAAAACTGTGTTTGTCCAGAACAGTAGGAATTCAGTTTTGCACACTCCTGGCTCAAAACAAACAAACAAACAAACAAAACCCAGAATAAGTAGTTAGACAGACCTGAGCCTGTCCACCTGATGTCCCTATCTGTTCCATCCTGGTCCTCAAGCTTCCATAAGAGACTCTATATGAGGTGTTCTGAGGTGGCGGGCCTCCACACTTACTCACGGCTCCATCTGCACTGTGCCTAGCATGATGGTACCTGTGCCGCACATCCCACATGATGGAAAGAGCACACAGATCCTGCATTGACAGTTTCCCTTCATGGAGAGTCAAACAACAGCAAAACCCAGAGGTAAGTGTGATGCAGAGCCAGGGAGTACCCTCTTAGATGGCCGGGGTGGTGAGGAAGACATCCTGAGCAGGCAGCAGGCCGGGGCGGGAGCTGTGGTTTGCATCTGGAGTGTTCACAAAGGCCCTTGTGTGGCAGGTTTCATCCCCACCTTGGCACCCCTGGATGGTAGAGAGACCTGTGTGAGGTGGGGACTAGTAGGAGAAGGTGAGGTCACAGGGTGTGTCCTTAGGGAGAGTCTGGGGGGAAGACCCTGATGTCTTTCTCTCCTTTTCCCTCATCTGAGCCATTAGAAAAACAGGCTTTCCTCACCATACACTGTTATCACACTGTCAGAACACACTGACCAGACACTTGAAACTCTAAAATTGTCAGTCAAATGAAGCCTTTCCTCCTTTTAAATTGATTGCTTTAGGTATTTCATTATACTAATGGTTATGCGATAGCTGATTAATACGAGACCTGTGAAGGACTAGTTGAAAAGCATCCCCTGGGAAAGAAGCACGTGCAAAGGTCCTGAGGCTGAACAGATACAAGGCTCCAAGAGAGACCACCATGGGAAGGGCTGAGCACGGAAGAGGCAGGGGCTGGGTGTTTGGATGGTGGGTATTCCTGGCCACTGAGAACTGAGTCGAAGTCCATTTTTTGTGTCTTCCATTCAAAGACTCCCTTCCTTGCCTTAGTCTCCTCCTGTGGATTTTCCCCAGCTCCCGAGGAAGTTCCCTGGGCAGCACAAGGAGAACGAGCCTTCTCTCACACCTACTGGACACTGCTCCTTAGGTCTCATCCACCACTCCTCCTGGGCCTTGGCTTTCTTCTAAAGTGATATCCTGTCCTTCAGCATCACACAGCCCCACCCCTCCCCCTACAGTGTCACACAGCCCAACCTCTGACCCTGCAGTGGCACACAGCCCTACCTCTGACCCTGCAGTGGCACACAGCCCTACCTCTGACCCTGCAGTGTGACAGAGCACTAACTCTGACCCTAGAGTACTACTGGCTTAGCTGTGTCTTTGGAAGGGAGAAGGGCAAGGGCTTGAGCTGTCAAGCAGCCTCCAGTTGAAGTGCTGCGATGTGTGAGAGATAAGGAAACAAGTGTCAGAAGAAATAAACACCGAGGCCAACCTGAAGCATCCTGACTCCAAGCGCACTCTCCAGAGCCCACTCCGGCAGCAGCAGAACACGGTACCCTGTGCTCCAGAACAACCTACCCGACTACTGGACAAGAGGCTTTATCTGCTCCTTACCCATTCATTTTTGAGACAGTCTCACTATATAGCACAGGCTGGCCTCAAGCTCGTAACCCTCCTGTCTCAGCCTCCCAAATGCTGAGATCACAGGCCTGTGCCACTGGGTTTGGCTTTGCTGGATGACTTTTAAGCTGATTAGACATAGGGGTGATACCAACCACGACACGAAGTGAGCAGCTTTGCCCACCATGCGCCCCTACCATGATGTGCCACCCTAAGTGAGAGGCTGGTGGCCGGCCGAGGCTGCAACTTGCAAGACTTCCAAAACTGTGAGCCAAATAATTCTTTTCTCATTGTAAGGTGATGTGCTCGGGTATCTGCTATAGTGATCCAAGCTGAATGGCCACACAGAGTTACTATATTATCTAAAACGTTCATCGAACTATAGGACATGAAAAGAATTATAAAGTATGATGTACATTAAGGAAAAAAAAAAACAATTCAATAGACGTTGTTGGGTGTCCCTGGCATTAGCTTAGATGAAAATAAAATAAAACTTCAAAGAGAATATTAGAAATATGTTCATATAAAGTGTATTTAAAGAACTAAAGAGGGGTATGGCAATAATTAATAAATAGAAATGGATATTGGTTAGAGGATATGAATTACTTTTTTAAAAAGAACTAAATGAGGTTCTTAAGTTGGAGAATGCAACAAATGAAACTGAAATTACTGTACGAGTCCAACAGCTGATCGGGACCACAAATGAGAGAGAACCAGCAAGCATGGAGAGAGGCCAGGAGAGCACCCCAGAACTGAACACATAAAGACAGAGAGAAATGAACAGCACCTGAGACACCAGTGGGTATGGAACAAGAGATCCAACCAGCACAGAAAGAAGAAGATGAGAAAATGAGGCCAAAATGGCCAAAACATGCAAATAGCAAATACATCATATATCCAAAGAGCTCAATGTCCCACTGGAAGCATCCAAAGGGACCCACACAGAGAAACATCAAACTCTTGTGACCTAAAGAAAAAAGAAGAAAATCTTAACGCAATAAGCAGGGAGGAGAAAAGTCCTATTCTGTAGTAAGACAATGCCTGGCTTCTCCCCAGAAACAGGAGGCCATGAGGGGGTGGAGCCACACCCCAGTGATGAAAGCAGAATGCTGCCAGCCAGGACTTCTATATCCAGCAAAACTATCCTCCAAAACCAGGCAGGCATGCCAGCTGTCTGTAATCCCCGAGTTTGGGAAGCAGACATGGGAAAGCTGGTTCACTAGAGAAGCTGTGGGTTCAGTAAGAGATCCTGGCTCAATGGATACAGTGGAGAGCAATGGAGATGGACATCCGACTTCAACTTCAGGCCTCCACACCCATGCAAACACACATAGACGCACGCACCACACACATACGCGTGTAAGAAAAGAAAAACAAGCTTAAAATGGGAAAACTCAATAGAGAAGTTAAAAATCATGCACCAATAAAAATAAAGATAAAATAAATTACCTAACACAAATGAAAGCAACCAAGAAAAAAAAACAAACAAATAAGACTGAGGAGCTGGAGAGATGGCTCAGTGGCCAAGAGCACTGGTTCCTCTTGCAGAGGATGTGGCTTGGATTCTCAGCACTCACATGGTGGCTCACAACCACTGGTCACAATCCACTTGCAAGAGATCCAGTGCCCTCTTCCGGCCTCCGCAGCCACTGCATGTATGTGGTACACAGAAGCACATACAGACAAGATATTTGCACACATAAAATTCTTTTTTTTTAATTTAATGAGATTAGCAAAATGGAAAACTTAACCCCAGATACATTACCCAGAATGAGTAGTCTAAACACCCAGACATATAGACTGTTGGACTGACAGGAAAAGAGAACCTCAACAGGGGAGTCACAGGCTTTGGGGGACAGGGACAGGAAAAAAGCCACACTATAGGAAGTAGAGCCACAAAGCAGAGATGTCCCATCTTTGTATCAGAAAAAATAAACTCTATGGCAAGAAATATTGCCAGAGGCAAAGGTGGACATATCAGGATAATACAATGCTCAACTACAGAAAAAGATACAATAACAAATGTATAGACATTAAGCAAGAGTTTCAAGGTACAAGAAGCAAAAAAAAAAAGACTAAGTCAGAAGAAAAATAGACAATTTTACAATAATAGTTGGAAACTTAGCATTAGAAGCAAATAAGAACATTTTTGTAGAGACAAGTGAGTCAATCTATCAGGAAGATATAACAACTATAAACACAGTTGCTTCTAACTAAGAGCCCTAAAATACAGGGTGGACACAAAGAGAGAAGGACAACTTAACAATGGCATGGGGACTAAGAGAATAACACTATAAACTAATAGACACACAATAGCAGAAGACTCCTCCAAACAGCCATAAAGCTTGGAAGCTCTCAGGGAACACCCCTCAGAACAGACTGTCCATCAGGCCATAAACCAAATCTCAAAACATCCTGAAAATTGAAATCTTGCAACTTTTCTTCTCTAACTATGAAGAAATTAAATGACAAATTAACAACAGAGGAATTTGGGGAATCTCCAAAGACTTGGAAATTAACACACTTCTCTACCCGGGATCAGAAGACACATGTTTAAGTCTCTCTAGGAACAGTCCAGCAGAACAATTGACAGCAACCTTATGCCAACAAAGGGGGTGATTTAGAGAAAACGGACAAATTTCCAGCAGACAACGGTTACCAAAGGAAACTGCAATAGTACACACACAGCAACATCTGGGCCAATGTTACCCATGATTCAAGCAGGCGTGTCCAACCTTTGATTCAGCAATATGATTGTTGTCTGCACAGCTTAGCCTCAGGAACTCAGAAATCAAGTTACAGAAAAACAAACCGAGCAATGTTTTAAGCTGTTTGTGGTGTTGTGTTGGTCTGTATTTATAGCTAGCTTGGGGCATGAGCAGCCCACAGCCCACAGCTGGTAGAAGCTGTGGCTGTCTTGGTTTGCCTAAACACACACTATGATGTCTGTACATGATGACGTTAAATGCATTCCTCTGCAAAGCTCCACCCTCAGCAAGGCTCCATCCTTACAGGACAGAGATGAGCAGCAAGTAAAGGGACTAAGAACGAGTGAAACTCTTCACACAGGACAAAATGGAGAAAAACCATGGCCCATTCTACTCTCAAAGTGCAGGTGAACTGCTGCTTCATATATAAGATAGCATTAAGACCCTGAAAGGTCAGAGATGGCATCCCAGTTACAAACCTTAAGATCCAAGGGATAGCATGGCCTGTGCTCTATGGGTTTTCTTGTTGCTTCACCGATCTCAGACTGGGTAGTTGTTCTGGGTTTTGTTGCTATGAGAAAACATTCTGGCGAAAAACAACTTGGGGAGGAAAGAGTTTGTTTCAGCTTAAAGTTTACAGTTTATCATCAAGGAAAGCCAAGGCAAGAACTCAGAGCAGGAGCCTGAAGCAGAAGCATGGAAGACTATTTGCTGGCTCATTCTCTGGCTCATTCAGCTAGCTTTCTTATATGTCCCAAGACCACAGATGGTGTTGCCCACAGTGTGCTGAGTCCTCCCACATCAATCAGCTTTATTTTAGAGGCAGAAGAAAATATAGCGTTGTAGGATGGTAGTTCTCAATGAACGGGGATATTTAAGATGATTATTAGATAAATGATGGAGGATAGAAGGATGTTAAGAGGACTAGAGAGACGGCCCAGCAGTTAAGAGCACTTGCTTCTCTTGCAGAGGACCTGGGTTCAGTTCCCAGAACCTACATAATGGTAAACTACTGTCATTAATTCCAGTTCCAGGGGATCTGATATGCTCTTCTGACTTACTCAAGCACCAGGCACACAGGTGATATACAGACATATATACATGCTGGCAAAGAACTCATACACATGAAATAAAAATTTAAAAAAAATTAAAACAGTATGAAGAGGGGTGGGAGAGATGGCCCAGTGGTTAAGAGCACTTGCTAGATCTTTCAGAAGACTCAAGTTCAGTTCTTAGCACCAACATGGTAGTTCACAGCCATCTATAAACTCCAGTTCCAGGGTCTCTGATGCCCCTTTTTTTGTCTCGGTGGGCACCAGGCTTACATATAGTACATATACATACATGCAGGCAAACACTCATACACATAAAATAAAAGTAAATAAATACTTTAAAAAAATCCAGGCATGGTAGTGCACACCTTTAATCCCAACACTCAGGAGGCAGAGGCAGGCAGATCTCTGAGTTCAAAGTCAGTCTGATCTACAAACTAAGTTCCAGGACAGCCAGGGCTACACAGAGAAACACTGTGTTGGAAAAAAAAAAAGAATATTAAGAGATAAGGTTTCTACACTACTCAAAATGGAAAGCTGTGAATACTAGCAGACTGTTAAGTTGTGTCTATCTAGAGCAACTACACACACACACACACACACACACACAAATAAACCTAAAACAAAAACATATATAAAACAAGATACAGTAAAACACACTGCAAACAAATGGAATTCCAATAAGTATTCAAGCAACCCAAAGGAATATAGATTAAAAGAAATGAAGGAAGAAAAAATAGACAGAAATGAGATGGCAGACTGAGCCTTTACCTATTAATAATTAATTAAATCAACTTTAAAGCATGGCATTAGATGTAAAAAGAGTTGCACAGTAGGTGCAAATGCAGCACAACTGTATACTTTCTACAAGAAACTCACTTCACTAGTAAGAGCAGAGATTGGCTTAATATAAGAGAATGAGGAAAGTCCAATACACAAACACTGATGGAAAGATAGCATCAAGTAAAAAAAAAAGTGTACTACAAAATTATGCTAATCAAGACTATGGTGTACTGGTAAAACACAAGCATACAGAACAAAGGAATTGAATGGAGAATTCCAAAATAGACCTGATTATGGATAACTGATCTTTGACAAATATGCAGATACACCACCATCCCAACAAAGGTGCTAGACAGAGCAACTAGACCTAGTTGCACATCTTATACAAAACTCAACACAAAGCAGACCTAGGGTATACCTTAATACTGAAGCACTTGACTGCCATAAGGCCCTGGGTTCAATTTCAGCACTACAAAAATGATTATAATAATCAAGACTCAATCAGTGGGGTGCTCACTGCACAGCATGAGACCTGACACTCACTTGATAAATCTCTAGCCACCCAGGCATGAGGACTGGAGTTCAAATACATAGCACTAACATAAGTGCAAGGCGGACATGTGGACCCACCTATAATTCCACTGCTCAGAAGGCAGAGACAGGAGAGCCTCAGAGCAAGCTGGCAAGCTTTACTAGTTGTATCAAACAGCTCTGGGTTAAGTTGAGAGACCTTGCCTCAAAGAGTAAGATGGAGAGACTGAGAAAGACTCCTGACATCAGCCTTTGGTCCACATACATCAAATACATATACAAACTAAGATAGTAATTCATACTACTACTACTAATGAATTCAAAATGGGTCCCAAGGACAGAGGGGTGGGGCCTCGGGTTCTACTCCTGGGTAGGCATGCCCACAGTAAAGCAGAGAAGAACATCACAACACCCTCTGCCATAGGCAGTTCCCAAGGCCAGACACTCCTGGACCTTGTCTGATGACACACTGTTAGCAAGCCTGAGGGTGCCACAGGCAGGTGCTGTGGCTCTTGCCATCGCCTCTCCCCATGAAGCAAAAGGATCCTTTGGGTCCCTCCCTATTTCTGATGCGGTCCATGTCAGAGCCCCTTATGAGTTGACAGAAGCATCAATGCTCCCTGAACATACCCTGTCATCTGACAGAGGCTTCACCCCTATTGCAAGAGAGCATAGGAGTGAGCTTCCCATGCACACTGCTGTTTACACACCTGCTGGAACTGCTCACATGGATCTCTCTGTCTCCAACATGGTATACACTTTGGTTAATGGCACTAACCACAGCTAGATGGAGGCCACACTACAAGACCCCATTGGGAAGAAAACCAACATTCTTAAACAAACTAGTACACCAAAGCACATTCTCATGAGAAAGCTTTCTACTGGGAGGCCACTCATGAAGGTGGTAGTGATACCCAACCTCCCACATGAGCAACATCAGAGCAATCTGACACCTCCATAGCATCACAGCTCTCTAGTACAGGGCTGCCAATAAATGGAATGAATGGTAAAGAACTCAAAAGAATAATTTTTAAAGGCTTGATGAGATCAAGAGAACCCAGATGAATAGCTGAACAGAACTTAGAAGATAGCACAAGATAAGAATGAGCTTTGAACTAGAAGTAAATGGCAATTTTGGAAATAGGACAGTAAATGACAAGTGAAACTTCTCCCAGAACCCTTAGCAACAGGCCAAGAAGTAGCAAAAGCAGTGAGCTTCAAAACAGGCACAGAGATGCCGTTCACATGGGAAAGAACAAGGGGGAAGAAGGACAGGATCCAAACTGTCTGGAATACCATCACAAGATGGAACATCTGTGACATTCAAAAGTGAGGAATTGGAGGTCATGGGCAAAGAATATACATTCAAAGATATGGTGGCAAAAAAGGCTCCCAAATCATGGGAAAGGCATGGCTGTTTATGCACAGGAGGGTGGCAGACCCCAAAGAGACATACCCAAATAGATTGTCACCATGACACGTTACAGTAAGCCACCAAAAATACAAGACAGAAATTGGCTTTTCATATCTGTAAGAGAAAATCCCTGTGTCCTCTTTCAGGGCAGGTCTATGAGACCAACAGCAACAGAACGCACACATGGAATACACATCATCTAACTCAAAAAGTTGGAATCAGGACCCAAGAGTGTAGCTCAGCGGTAGAGCACTTGCCTAATAAGTGTGAGGCCCTGGGTTCAATCCCAGCCCTGAAGCAAAAAGAGAAAGAGAGAAAGAGAGAAAGAAAGAAAGAAAGAAAGAAAGAAAGAAAGAAAGAAAGAAAGAGAAAGAAAGAAATCATACCCTGTGTCTTTTCAATCCCAGTGAAAGGAGACCAAGAATCAGTAACAAAAACGAACTTTAAAATCCCACAGACGCATGGAGAACACCAGCACACCTGAAATGAACACTGGGGGCCACTGAAGACATTCAAATTTTCCTAATGCAAGTGAAAATGGGATATGCCCCAACCTGTGGATACAGCAGGAGGTACTGAAAGAATGGTTTATAGCAATAGTGCCTGGATTTTAAAAACTCAAATAACTTAAAGTTGCACCTCAAGTTGCACTTAAAAAATCAGGAACAAATAAAACCCATAATTAACGTGGAGCAGAATGAAATGAAAGTCTAAAAACCAAACAGGATAATGAAACAAACTGTTCTTTGAAAAGATAAAATGAGCAAACTTTACCTAGACTAACCTGGAGAAGAAAGTCCAAATAAAAATAGATATGAAAAAGGAGACACCACAACAGATAAACTGAGAATTCAAGGAGTCATTAGAGATTATCTTAGAAAAACTACACAATAACAAATTGGAAAACCTAGAATAAATGTACAAGTTTATGGAGACATATGATCTCCCAAAATTGAAATAAGGTATTTTTTAAAAAGCTTGAAGAGAAGAATAACAATGAGATTGGATAATAAGAAAGTCTCCATTGCAAAGAAGCCAAGGTCTGGATAGCTTCTCTGGTGAATTTTAGCAAGCTTGGTGTGAGGGTGGGGGAGGCCAGAGGTCCACATTCAGTGTCTTCATCAATCACTCTCCATCTCACTTTTTGAGACACGGTCTCTCGCTGAGCCTGGAGCTCACCATTCATCTAAAACAGTGAGCTCCAGGGAGCTGCCTGTCTCTGCCTCCCCACATCTGGGGTTACAGCTTTTTCTGTGGGTGCTAGGGGTTCAAGCTGAGGCCCTTGTACTTTCAGAGTGAGTGCTTTACTGATGGAACCGTTATCCAGGCCCTCCACAAATCTTTAAAGAAGGAATGTGATGCTTCTCAGAGCATTCTTAGAATATAAAGGGAGGAAACCTTTTTAGACTCAATGAGGACAGTTAACTCTATTACCCAAACTGGAGGACACAATAAAAAAACCCCAAAACTGTAGACCAATATTCCCAGTGAACAAGGACACAGAAATCCCTAACAATATTCTAATGGCTCAAACTCAGTGGCTCATCCAAAAATCACCCATGATCCAGTGAGTTTCTTCACAGGGATGAAAACATGTTTCAACATGATATGCCATCTTAACAGGAGAGGTGACAAAAATAATTTGATGATCTCAACAAATGCAGGAGAAGCATCTGGCACATTCAACATCCCTCTGTGATAAAAGCCCTGACCAGAGTAAATGTAGGTAGATCGGGCCTCAACATCGTGAGGGGATGCAAGACAAACGCACTGCTGTCTTCATGAGGAAACCCTGCAAGTGTTTCCTCCAACACCAGGAACAAAGGCAGAGTGGGCTTGCCCTGCTCTTCCGTAGGGTCCTGCAGGTTCTACCCCGGGCGGTGAGACAGTTTGAAAAAGAAAAGGTTTATGAACCGGAGAGAGTGATCAAATCACCTGTGGCAGATCAGGAAACAGAGTGTGAGACTTGGGCCAGAAGCCAAGCAGGACTGCAACCTAAGGGCCTGTTCTCACTTCCTCCAGTGAGGCCCTTCCTCCATGGGGTTCCATATCCTGTAACAGTGCCACCAGCTGGGGGCCACGTATTCAAACACACGAGCCTGTGGGGAACACTCGACAGCCAGCCGTGTCCTAACAGTAGGGTTTAAAAAGGAAAAGGAAAAATGCTGCTGGAGAGATGGCTCAGTGGTTAAGAGTACTTGCTGCTCTTCCCAAGGCCCTGCAGTCCATTCCAAGTGCCTACATAGGAACTGCCTGTGACTCCAGCTCCAAGAGGATCCAATGCCTATGGCTTCCATGGGCACCAAGATTCATGTGCACATACCCCCACACAGACACCATACATACACCTAGTTAAAAAATAAGATACAAAAATTAAAAACAAAAAAATGTAGAGGTTAAAAACAAAAGATAAGGAGTCAATTCATCAGCAAGATAACAAAAATTATATATGGGCATACACCTAACTGAGCCCCGACTACATGACAGAAAAACTGACAGACTTGAAGATGAGAGTAGGCAATTGAACTAAAACAACTGTAAATTACAACTTCCTGCTTTCAGTAATGTCTACAGCAACCAGGCAGAGGATCAAAAGGAAATCAATGGGGTGGAGAGGACTGTAAATCAAGTAGACCCCATAACTCTTCAGAGCCCCACCCAGTGGTGGAATGCACAGGGGACACTCCATGAAAGGCTGTGTGTGGCAAGCCATGAGGCCCGCTCAAGACATGTGAAGAGAGAGAAACAACGGGATGTTCTCCAGGCGCCGTGGAGTAAGATTACATTCCAGGGACGGAAACTGTGGAGGGTCACAGGTGCGTGGGTATTAAGCAACACTTCTTACTATGCAGCAGATCAGAGAGGAAAGTGGAAAAACACTTTGGATGAGTGAAAATGGAGATGCAACCTCCCAAAACTTCTCAGATTCAGAAGAAGAAGAAGAAGAAGAAGAAGAAGAAGAAGAAGAAGAAGAAGAAGAAGAAGAAGAAGAAGAAGAAGAAGAAGAAGAAGAAGAAGAAAAGACAAATTTGTTGCACTCAGAAAAAGAAAAGGGGATATCACTCTGTCCTCACAGAAATAAAATGGAATACTATAAGCAACTGTATGCCATCAAACCAGACAGGCTACATGAAACAGGTCTGTCTGAAAAATGAGAATTTGGGGCAAGCGAAGAAACTGAGCAGGGTCAGAGAAGAGGACAAACATTCTCAAACAAAGGCCGTCCCTACTGTCCCCCAGGCTACAGACAGGGGCCCAGGAAACAAGGTCTTATCCAGGACCTGCCACAGCTAGGCTGATAATTTTAATACCGCTTTCCTTCTTCCCAGCCTTAGGTACCCAGGATCCTTACATGCCAGGATGGTTGGACAACGTGAGATTTGGATGTAGTGATGCCATGGCCAGCTGCGCTAGTGGTTGAGCTGTGAAGAAGGAAGATCAGTCCCTCCCCAAGTCTTCTTGGTCCCTGTGGCCTTTTCCCACAGGTTAGGTGCTTAGCTCCTCCTAACATCCTGCAGATCCCCAGATGGGGAGAGGCAAGCCTTGCATTCAGGGCCAAGAGACATCAGGACAGGCTGGAAGCAGTAGCCGCACCTTGTCCTAGGTGTTCTTTCTGCTTGAAAGGATATGGTGGCATATTGTTCTCACTTACACTTAAATGGGAAGCTGGCTAAAAACAAGGTTAAGTGGCACAAGCCTGCTGTGGACAGTATGTGTTTGCCACAGCCAAGTACCTTTACCTGGGAAAAGATACCCCATACATAAAGCTGTTATTTGTTATTATTGAACAGTAAGTAGCCATGGCCACGGGGAGCAGCCAGGTGGCGGGACCCCAGCTGGAGGCCGACTCTACTCACACCTATTAAACTTTTGATTTCTGAACCATGTGATCATAGCTCAGATCCAAAGAAAAATTAGATGAAAAAATAAATTTAAAATTAAGACAAGCGTGAAATAAATTAGAGGGATGCCCACTCCTCCAGCAGAAGTCTCAACTGTGGCGCCTAACTGACTGAGGCTGAGCAGACACCAGCCGGCCAGGGGCTGCTGCCCCTGGGGTACTGGTTGTGGCAGTGGGCTAGATTCCTGGGCACCCAGCCCACTCCCCACCCTCCACCTTCGGCCTGTTCCCAGGAGGTGCCAGGGACAGCTCACTTGGCCCATGGGGCTCCCATCAATGCACAATGTCCTGCCTGCTCCCAGGGCCCAGCCAAGTCAGACCTGCCTATTGCCAGATACTCCTCCCAAACCCCCAGGGTCCAAGGCTGGACCAAAAGTTAGGACTGAAGATATGGAGCTGCCTGGAGTTGGTGTGTGATATGCAGAACTCCTGAGGCTGCCTCTCCCCTGGGAGTCTGTTTGCTCATAGTCACCCCTAGAAAGAATGGTTAACACACTGCATCCTACTCCTGCACAGCCACAGACCTCCCCATACACCCTATCAGCTCTGCCTGGGCAGCAGCCCAGCGAGGGCTTGCATGCTTCACCGGTCATTCTGCCTGTGGATGAGTGTACTCAGAGGCAAGTGAATCAGCTTGCCTCTAGGACACACATGTGAAATGGCAGTCTGGATTTGAACCCAGGCCCCATAGTCTAGAGGCCGGAGTTCCTCACTACACATCCAGCTAAAGAGCCACAGCTCCAGGAGGCCTTAGGTCTCAGCCCTTGGGCACTACACTGAGCACTAAAGCCCAGAGAGAGAAGACCTGTGTGAACTCACATGAGAGCCACAGGTGATGGGAATCCTCAGGAAAGAA
Source organism: Peromyscus attwateri (assembly GCA_902168425.1). Taxonomy (NCBI): domain Eukaryota; kingdom Metazoa; phylum Chordata; class Mammalia; order Rodentia; family Cricetidae; genus Peromyscus; species Peromyscus attwateri. The sequence continues at coordinate 1,581 of CABHPP010131742.1, read as the reverse complement.
CCCACCGTCTTGGGATGTTCCCTGCTGACTTTCCACCCCACCCCAGCCACTGCCTCTGCCCAGGCCACCAGACCTCACATTGTTCCAGTTTCTCCTAGAACACACAATCTTCTGTTGGAGATATGCCTCTCTTCCTACATACTTTCTCACAGTTAGGGGGTGCTGGGGGCTGTTACTGTTTGGATCCGGAATGTCTACTGTGAGCCCCAGCTCTGAAGGGTAGGTCCCCAAACAACAATGCTCAGAGATGAAGATTTGGGGAAGGGATTGGATCACTACTCTAACCTTACCAGTTGATTAATCCACTGATGGGCTATCTACTGGGAGGTGGTAGATCCTGTAGGACCTGAGCCTAGTTAGAAGAAGTGGTCCAGTGAGAGGATAGAAGTCTCTGTCTCTGAGGCCCAACCCACCACATCTTTCTGTCTCTGCCCTGGTTATGGAGACAAGATGCAAACCAGCCCTTCCATCCATGGATCCTCAGAACGTACCTCAGGATTGTACCTCTTTTCCTCTTCTGCAGTCAGGGGTGGGGCAGATGCAGCTGTGGGCGGAAAGGCCCCCAGGGAGTACAGAGTTGGCACTTAAGCCAGTTCCAGATGGCTGCCCTTCGTGCAAGCCTGGCAGCAGCACCCAGCAGCAGCACCCAGTAGCCTCATCTGCTTGTCTCCCCAACTGGAAAGTTCAGTCCTGGCCCAGGTCTGCCCTCTGCCTATTCCACTTGCCTTAGGACATCCTTGGCCCAGGCTTCGATCAATACCAGACTTCAGCGGTCCTGGAGCACCAGGAGAAACCTGAGCTTTGCAGAGGCACAGTGAGGAAACATGGAGGCATAAGCTAAGGGGTGGCCCAGTTTCAGAAAGGAAGCCCACAGCTGTGTGAAGAGACAGGGAAGCCAGGCCTGAGAGGCCAGGACTGGACACCAGGACACAGAGACTAAGGCCTGGAGCAAGGCAAGAGACATGATGGAAGACAGCCTAGGGGAAGGAGCGACAACCTGGGCAGAGAGTGGGCTGACCAGAGAGACAGGGAGGGTACCTATGACCCTAAGGAGCTCTGCCCTGACACCCTCTCCCCGAGACAGACCATATGAGAGCAAGCAACAGTCAACACAGCAGCTGGGGAACAACCCTCAGGGGCTTGGGACTGGATTCAAATCCTTCTAATTAGCTGTCTACCTTTGGGCACTGTCCTCTGCCTCAGTTTCTTCATCCACAAAATGGAGGTAAAAAGAGGGAAAATATAAACATGGAAGAGCACTGGGTCTAACACCCAGTAGGCCTTCAGCAAGTACATGTTAGTTCTTATTTGTGGAATTCCATGTTCTAGGATTGAATGAATGAGGTGGGGTGGATGGGGTTGGGCTGAGGCAAGCCCCTCAGGCAATGGGGGTCAGGAGCTTCAGGCTTTCCCTAGGAATGACCATTACAGCTGAGTACTGAATCTACCCACTCACCAGCTCCAACAAGATCCTGACCCGATTGTGCACACACAGTGTGTGCATCTAGAACAGTATACAGAGAGAGGTACATGGTCGTGGAATACACACACACACACACACACACACACACACACACACAC
>CABHPP010131740.1:30469-42858 GCA_902168425.1 Peromyscus attwateri | reverse complement strand
ACACACACACACACACACACACACACAGGAATTTCAGAAAACAGTATGCTTGCCACTACACTACACAGTGATTTTTAGATTGGGGACAATGGGCCCACCCATCCATCCATCTACCTACCTACCTACCCACCTACCCACCTACCCACCTACCCACCTACCCACCTACCCACCTACCACCTAACAAATATTTGAAAGTTATGACTTGCCACACACTCTTCTACATGTTGTTTCAGGACTCTAATAAATTTGTTTAGACATTTTTGTCTTAATGGTTTAGACATTTTTTGTGATGTGCTCTAGTTTGTCATACCGTTCCATTGATGGGATCTGTAGCCTGGAAGGATAAAAATGGTTTCAAGTTGGCAATTTTCTGTAGTCCTTTGGTGCCAATCTGATTTCCATCGGGTGTTATCGTAAACCAAGTGCCAGCGTGGGAATCCATAGTAGTTACTGTATGAGTCACCTCTGGGAGAACATCATGGGTTTCATTCTTATGTGCCATAGATGTTTGATTTTTGTGACCTTTTCCTGTTGATGTTCAAGGACAATTAGACAGAGAAATGTAACTATAACACTTTCATAAATTGTCATTAAGTCCTGACACAGCATAAACTTACTTAGACAATGACATAGAAAAGCCAAAGCAATAGTCATCAGTTATATTACTTTTCCACAGAGAAAGTTAGGCTACAAATAGATCAGTTTGGGAACTAAACCTTAGCTGAATTGTCATCGCCTTCCCCCAGAAAGACACACATACATGCAACTCGCTGTTTGGGGAACAAAATCAATTCTGTTTATTTCTGTATAGTTTAGACCTTCCTTATTTATCCCCAAATCCAAGATTGTGTAGTCTATATTCTACTTTTTGGTGCCTCACTTTTCTCCTGCATATCAAATCTATTCCTTCCTGTCTTTTAGACCTTTAATCTCCTCTATCTTGTCTGTTCTGAATCTGGGGAACCTCACAAGCCAGTCATACCCTTGACTTCTCATTAGCAGAAATGACTTTGTACAGTTGAATCACTACATCAACAACTATCAGATGCATGCTGTCATTTCTATCTTCCTCAACATTTGGGGGGAAGATGTGTAGAACCATAGATCTCCTCATGGGACTCTGCTACCAATGTCTCAATTCTCTATCCTGGTAGATTTTCAGTTTTCTAAGAAAACTCATAAATCAGACTTTCTGATCATCGGGTGTCAGTGATGACATAAACACAGATTTAGAAATACATTACAAGCAGAGAGTAAAGGATTGTTAATTCTGGGAAGAGTCTCTAAACCCAGAACATAAAATGTTCATGCATGGGAGTACAAATCTCAGTTCAATGCACAGGGACTCAATGAATGGGAAGAACAAGAAGAGACGTGAGGTAAGTTCAGCCCTCCTATTGCCCCCGGATTTGTTTGTGACTTGTTAATACTTCTGAACAGCATCAGAGAGGAACATGGTGCAGCTGCAGAAAATGCATAGACCTCCCACAAGAGGGAGCAAATAGTTGGTGCTGTGTTTTCTCTACTTCCTCTTTTCTCTCTTCCCCTGCCTTGTTTTCTTATTTTCTTGTCAACAGCAGTGGAAAAGTCATGCCAACATGAGAATACAAGAAAGATAATGGAATGGGGGAGGGGAGTGATGACAGCGTGGTATGTGCAGACACCCTCGAACAATTTATTAGTCAGTGGATAAACTTTGGTTGAGAGGAGAGACTGGAGAGGGAGGCATGGATCCAGTGAAAGTGTATCTTTATGGCATGTTACAGACCTTGGGATTTCCTACAGAAAACATTTAAGAGGGATCGTGACATTGTCAAAAGGTAACTTGGGCGCTTTTGGCAGGAATATGGAAAATTAATCATAAGGAAAGTATGAACAATAGTCAGAAAATATTAGAGAAGTAGAGATTCTAGTGGCAATAGATATAAATAAACACAGTGTTGGTGCCAACGGAGATGTGAGAATTCAGGTGTGAAAGGATGAGGATGGATATGAGGCCTAGAAGAACACAAAGGAAGCATCATGTGCAGACTCTGAAATCTTAAATAACTACTGTCTTCCTTTACTAAGTGCACAAATAGATGAAGTGAAGAAGACCAGGCAGTGACCAGACATGAGGAATAGGTGCAGCTGGTGTTCTATTTCCAGCAACATCACCAACTAGATACGAAGAATTCCACAGAAGATAACTAAAACTACCAGAATGTATTTACTAGATACAAGTGTCTCTGAACTGATAACTGAATGATATAGTCAGCACGAGCCAAGGACCAAGTAAAGACTAGGGTCGGGGAGAACCCAAGGAAGTGAAGCTTGGCCTGAAGAGGGCTTTGCCCTGTGAGTCCTTCTCAAACTGGGGTGGCATAGCACTAAGGAAAGAATGAAAGCCAGAGCTCATTCAGGATGGTGCCGGGGAGTTTAATATGAAACACTCCCAGAAGCTGGAGACTGCAAAGAGCTGGCCTCAAAGAAAGTGTGAATTATTTACAGAATAAATGCATGCTTTCTACTGTCCCCCAGCACTGCCAGACAAGTTTTCAATGTTCAGATACGGCACTGAGCACAGAAGGCAAAAATGTTTGAGCTACATAATCAAGAGCAGTGCTTCTGTGGGTCTCTGTATGAAAATGACCACTGCTTAGGTGACGTTCTCAAACCCCTCAGAATAATAATTTAATATTAGGGTTAAAATAGAAGCCCTGATATTTTCCTTCCTGAAACAAAACTATTTTCAAAGGAATGCATCTATATTTGTATCAGTCCAAAGAATTTAGAGTTAAAGCAATAAGAAATAAAAACAATCACGCAATAGCCCAAAAGCACTGAAGTTTAAGCTCTTCAAGGAGAGTCAGAGGAAGCATCTGAATAGGCACAGAATCTGAAATGTGAGATTCTGGGTAGAATGGGGCCAGGAAGTGTGAACAAAGAGAAGGCAGGCTACCTTCAACCTCTGAGAAGCAACAGGGGGCCACAGCCATAGCCTGTATTGTTTTGGGAGTTACTTGGACAACCCTGACCACGAACTCTAATGGAGGTTTCTTATGCCTGGTACTAGGGGTTTTGTTAAGATAGTATATTGCTCTTGTGGGGAGCATTGTCATCCCAAGTGATATAACTTCATCAAAATATAGATCATATAATTTTAGCTAAATATAAAGTACTATGATTCCTTGAGGCTTTGTGAACCATGCTTGACGTTGTTTGTCCATTCTCCCTCCTCCATCCTCTGGGTTGACCTCTTTTCCTAGTCACAAATTAGAGCCCTCCTCTTTGTTTGTCTCATTTCTATTTTTATATCGCCCCTTCCCTCTCCAGTTCTTTTACTTTCCAGGTTTCTGTTACTCCAGGTTAAATACTCATATCTGAAGATTTGGAGCTAGGAACTCTAGAAAGGAGAGAATATGTGGTACTTGTTTTTCTGTGTCTGGGTTATCTCACTCCATGTTTTCCAGTTCCATCCATTTACCTGTACATTTCAGGTAGGTAAGTCCTTACTTCTTAAGGCACTGCATACTTTAGACACAGGACATGGAAGATTTGAGCTCAATATAATCCAAAAGCCTCCTTCCTGCACTCTAGCTTTTGTATTATGAGAAAGCATTACGTAAGCTGCCAAGGGAGGGAAGCAGTCAATGGTCCTGTCCAGCTGTAATGTCTATGAACTGCAACAATGACCAACATGGGAAGAGATACCTAAAGCTTCAATAGTGACATTCATATCTTGGTGGTAACCAACAGCTGTGTAATTGGACTCAAGTCTCATGCAATGGGAGGAAAATCATGCCTGGTACTAGAAACCTACCCGATTACCAGGGGCTAGTGAGGTCATGGGTCCTAGAAGAGAACATATACCACCGCTTTACTAAACCAATATAATTCCTAATAACATTCTAAAACTTACCCTTATACCCACAGATAAGTATATCTTTCTCCCCACTTCAAATAATCTTCTCTTTATAGCAAAGAGATGATTACAGAAAACCACAAAAGGTCACCACAGTGATCAACAGATGGTAGGGAGTCCAGTCCCCATCAATGCATCTACAACACAAGAAAACAGTGTGGAAGAGTGGGTAGAACCACTGGAAATGACAGAAGACCAAAGAGTCTACTGTTGGACTTTGTCTCCTAGAAAGGACAGGCAAGCCACACTCATGATACCCCAGCCATACAGCTGCCTGAACAAGAGCTGAATGATGATAATAGCAATAGAAAGGCTAACTTGGAAGGGGGAAACATAATGGGACCCTACCCCTAGATGAGGAACTACAGGCAACCAGTGACTGTTGTGAGAGGGGAAACCAGTCTTCTCCAGGGTTGAGCACTCTAATTGGTTGTCTAATACCAATGGGTCAGTCCTGAAATCATACACATATATAAGCCATACTAGATGGACTCAGCAGATTGTATGTATATACTTGTACATTTTTTACATGTATATGTATCAGCAGTAATCAAAGAAAGAGACACCATCAATTTGAGAGGCATGTGGAGGAACAAAGGGTTGAAAGGAAGAAAGGGAAGGAGACGTGATGTAATTATATATATATATATTAAATTTATTTAACTTTATTTTATGAGCATTGGTGTGAAGGTGTCAGATCTCCTGGAACTGGAGTTACAGACAGTTGTGAGCCACCATGTGGGTCCTGGGAATTGAACCTGGGTCCTCTGGAAGAGCAGCCACTGAGCCATCTCTCCAGCCCCATAATTATATTTTTATTTTAAAAATTTAATAAAAACAGAGAATGCAGATTAGAAATAAAATAAGTGAAAATATATATGGAAAAAGGTAACAACTGAATTTTAAACATATTAATGTGAGGGTTTGGTTTTGTTTTGTTCTTTTGGTTTTTCAAGGCAGGGTTTCTCTGTGTAGCCCTGGCTGTTCTGGAACTCACTCTGTAGACCAGGCTGGCCTCGAAGCCCCTGCCTCTCAAGTGCTGGGATTAAAGGCATGTACCACCACTGCCTGACAAATTTTTATTTATTTATGTATTATTTTAGGTATGAGTGCTCTGTCTGCATGTATGCCTGCCGACTAGAAGAGGGCATCAGATCCCATTATAGATGGTTGTAAGTCACCCTGTGGATGCTGGGAACTGAACTCAGGATCTCTTAACCACAGAGTTATCTCTCCAGCCCCCTAACATGAGATTTTAATAGAAGATATAATATACTTTAGAAGAGATCTCAAAGATAGACTTGAGTCAGATTTAGACTGAAGGTGAATGTCCCAATCCTCATCACTCCAGAAGTAAGGAATAAGAGGTCAAAGGCCTCTAAAATGTTTTATGAGAATTACAAACAAAAGAGAGAAAAAAATAGAAAAAAGATGTGGATGGAAATAATATTTGATTAGATAATTATTGGAACATTTAAGCATCAGTGAGAGACACTTATCTACAGATTCAAAATGCCTAATGCATTCCCACTTGTGTGAATAAACAGAAACCTACACATAGTCAGATTGTATTTGAATCATTATAAAAAATGAAGAAGGATCGGAGGACAGATGATCTTTAGAGCAGTAGGAATTAGGTTAACAGCCATCTTTAAATGAGTGTGGAGGAGGTCAAACATCAGTCTAGAATGCCACACTCAGTGAAACTGTCATTTGAGAATTAGGACAGTATAATGAGTTTTTCAGGAAATGTCAGTTATATGATAATAAATTAAAAACTCAAAAAACAAAAACTTTCAAATTTAGCTTTGACAACACCGACCTATATGCCACATATAAGAGACACATTTATGCACATGCCATAGAAAGAGGAACATGAGAATGGAAAAGTCTTGTCAGTGAAGTTTCACAGAATAACGGATAGCAGAGGTACAACAACCTAAGCAAAGAGGCATTATGGGGAGGGGACGGGGTGGGGAGGTAGGGAGCCTCATCATTCAAGTAGAAAGCAACACTGTCAAATGATGACAAGTTAAATTCACCACAAAGAATAATTCTAAAGCTGTATTTAAAATTATATTACCAAACTATTAGAAGGAAAATTTGACAGAACCATTAAAGAGACAAATTTTGCTCACAAATAATTTGAGAGGACAAGGAACACAGCACCAAGGAGGTGCTACCCTCCTTTCAGTAAATGTAAATATGGTGAATAAAGTGGCGGGGGAGAGTAAAAGCATGCAAGGACATACGGTAAGGGCTGGCCATTTATCTACAAGCGAGGCTTGTAGTCTGTTCTGTGTAGTCTGTGAGGTAATGACACCTCATATTTCTAAGCAGTTAGAAGGAATGTAAAAAGTATTTAATGATGCATGGAAACCATACCGAATTCAAATTTCAGTGTTCATAGTTTTTATTGGGATGCAACAGATTCAAGGCTTATTGAATTATGTATTATCAAAAAGTACTCTCATGCTCCAGCAGAATTGCTGAGTAATTGTGACAGAGAACACATGGCCTGCCAAGTCTATAAGATTTACCATCTTGCCCTTTACAGAAAAGGTTGCTAAACTCAGGTATATCTGGAAAACACAACTAACAAGTTTTATATAATAAATATAAAGAGAACACCATACCAAATAACTACATGATGTATGCTGTTTTTAAGCATAGATTTGAATTATTGATCATATATTAGGTTATAAATTATATTTCAGCAATTAAGAATCAGTGATTAAAATAAGGTAGGAACACTATAGAGATTTGAAAATAAATGTAGATGGAGACTTAAATAATTCAAAAAATTTCCAAGAAATTGTTACAATGGACAAGATAGATAATGTTAAAACTAAAAATTAATAATTCTTGTGGAAGTTCCTGTGACTAAGCTCAATAAACACTATTGAATATTCAGCCTCACTATTAATCAAATAATAACAAGATTCACTAATTAGTTATTGATCAGAATGACTCTTAAACATAATATTTGGCATTGTCACGAGTGTGAGGAAGCGTCTGCTTGCATACCGTGGTAGTAGGAGAGGTAGAAACAGAAATTCTACGGGCAGCAGTCTTTGCTTTCAACTACTGCAGACACTATCAACTATTACCTAACACCCCCCACACTCCAACCCTCACAAGGCAGCCAGAAAACAAGGCACAAAACGTTGGTTCTTTGTTTTGGCGCCCTGGACCCCAGCCAGGTGCAGCCCATGACAAACACAGGGAGGATTAGGGCCAGAGTCAGGAGTCTTCTGTGAACACAGGCTCTTGAATTTGCTTTTTTTCCCTTTCTGCTATGGAAGTTGTTATATGGAAACCTCATGAGTGCATCTGAGGGGCTCTGTCTCAACTTAAAGGAAAGATCAATAGCATCCCAGGGATGCTGATTCAGAATCTTGGTATTATCCTATTAGCGACTCCCTCAAACACTACCCCAGACTGTACAGCTAATGTGTAAGAGGGAACAATGACATAGGAGACTGCTATGCATTGGAAAATGTGCAATATTTATTATACAGAGGAAAAAGGAGTCCATGAAATACTAAGTAATCCTGTGTTGGCAATGAAAATTCACATATACATATGTGTATATGCATATACATGAATATATATGAATTTATTAGAAAGATGAGCAGTATCATAATAATATTGAACACCCGTTAAGCATTTGAAAACTACTAAGTTCAGCAAGTCAAGAAACTTCATTGGTCACCTTTCTTGGTAATGACAATCTCAGATGGTCCTATTTCTGATTTGGGCTGAAAAGCCGAGTCCACCAAATCTCCATTTGGGCTTGCGGACATATCAGGAGACACATAAACAGGACCTGAATCAGGACTTCTGCTCACAGCACCATCTGCAAAGAGAATCTGAAAGGGAAACAAGGTCTCAGAATTCTCAGAAGCCAAGAGGAGGCCAGTCCACAATGAATACTGTGTCCAACATTTTTGGCCTCAAAATAATCTAAAGAAGAAAGGTTGCCGGGCGTTGGTGGCGCACGCCTTTAATCCCAGCACTCGGGAGGCAGAGCCAGGCGGATCTCCGTGAGTTCGAGGCCAGCCTGGTCTCCAAAGCGAGTTCCAGGAAAGGCACAAAGCTACACAGAGAAACCCTGTCTCGAAAAACCAAAAAAAAAAAAAAAAGAAGAAAGGTTGACGGCAGACCTCCATGCTCTACACCAGAAGGTGCCATCAGAGGGGAGATCTGGACCTGGAGACAACAAAGAATATGATCTCATATTTTCTACCCACCTCTGTCTTGTTTCTATTTCCTACCTTTCGTTGGGTTCATATATTTTTTCTATTCTTCACCCTTATTCTATATAATTGAAAAACCATATGGATGAATAATGTTCAAACAATTATGTTTTAAAATGTATTATATTTTTGATGCCTGATTTCTGTTACCCTCTACGGAGGATGTCTGCCATCTCTAGGTATCACAGATACTCTTATGAGTATCCATATGCACAGCCTCCCTTGAGTCTGACAAGGAAGTCATCTACCTCTGTGACTCTCATCTGATTCTTCCTGGTCTCCTCAGGAGCTTTGCAGGCTACCTGTGCAGTCCTAAGTATCAAGATTAAATTAGCATCAACCCAGACTGGCACTTGGTGGCTGGGATGAATTGGAAGTATGCTTTTAAGCACTAGAAATGTTTCACGTGTCATATTCTAAATTATATTTCTCCTTTCATTCTCGTTATTTTCTTCTGGAAATCCTAGGGCATATATTATCTTTCCACACCTCTTAACTTGGTTCTCTCTTGCAAGTCACGCTCCTTACTACTTGGCCATTCACAATTACTTGTAATTTTTAAGAACTCTTGCTTCCCCCCCCCCCCCGCATTTTTATACTTATTTTTAAACTCTATTTTCCTCATTCACTCCCCTCTCTATCCCTACCTGTACCCCACTCTGTGTATGTCATGGCACATACATGAAGATCAGATGTCAGCTTTCCAGAGTCTCTTCCCTCCTTCCAACACGTGAGTTCTGGAGATCAAACTCAGGTAATCACACTTGGTGCCCTCATCTGCTGAACTATCTCACTGTCATCACAGCAGTCATTTTTTTTTTAAAAAATAATAGAACGTTAACTTCTTGAATCTCTGTCTATATTATTCTTGCTCATTTAAAAATTTATGTTCAAGTATTTATTGTTAGGTGATTTAAAAAATACTGAATCTGTCATTTACTTTCTTGGGATTTCTTAGATGCCTAGTCTTGTTTCTTATTCGTGGCTCTTGATGGTGTAATGTCTGCCTAGAGAAGCCCTTCCCTATATACCATATATATTATTTGCATCCTGGCTTTCATAGACAGCACCCCCCTTCACTATGCTCCTTTTCATTTGTCACTTTAAGGTACCCTTGCATTTTATTTGTGCCACCCATGTGCTGTAGTGTTTCTCTTTACTCATAGTTCAGTTGTCTTTTACTTTGCTGTGGGGAAGGTCATTTAAATACTATAGACCTGTGTGGATCCATCCAGCATATACTTGATAACGGTGCCCTGGCTGGTGATAACCCTTGATGCCTCCTGTTCCACGGGTGGCATCACTGCTTTATAGAATTCATAGTGCTTCATCCTCTGGGGGTAGCTCTGACGGATCATGATGTCCCAGGTGGGCTCTTCATCTACCACAGGACGAGCTTAAGAGACAAAAGAGAATAAAGCTATTGGTGGGTGAGTTGGGGCTGGGATTTTTAATCTTCTTTCTTGTTTTTATTCTAGTATCCATGTTCCAGGAATAGGGAAGTTTCCAGTCATGACTCATCACCCAACAAACTGGTTCTTTGCTGACCTTTTCCACTCCAATGTAGTGAGCAAGGCCATTTCAATAACAGAGTAAATAGTACATCCTTTCTAGTGTATGTACATACTCTAGAGTCCAGAGTATGTAGGGCGAAATGATTTGGGAGCAGAATTTCAATGTCTTAGTGATTCCATTTTCTCTGATGGCATGCTACTCTGGGTAAGGTTTTGCTCCATGGTAGACAATGCCCTGGTATCCCCTAGTTTCTCAAAGCCACAGGCCTAGGCAACCTCCTTCAAACACAGCCTCATTCAAACCTTTTCTAACTCACGCATCATCCTTCAAAATTAACAACCCTCCATCTCTAACCACATCCAGACCACTCTGTGTCCTGCTGCACCCTGGTAATCAAGAAGAAAAGTACTTGATAAATACCTTCCCCTCAAACCAAAGTACTATGGGGTATCTTTCAATCTGATGCAATACCATTTGTCAATTCTTGTTATTTCTTAAGATACAGCAAAGCAACAATGAACAGAGTTAAGAGACAATCTGCAGGATGGGAGAAAATCTTTGTGGTGGTTAGTCTAATGGAGGCTCAATTTCCAGATATATAGAAATAACTGAAAGAGCAAATAATCCAACCAAATGGGAAAATGAACTGAATAGATACTTTCCAAATGAACACATACATGAAAAAAATCTTCAACATGCTTGGCTACTAAGAAAATGCAAACAAAAACTATACTGAGCTTCCATCTTGCTCTAGCCAGATGGTTATCATCAAGAAAATGAAAAATGACACCATTGGATACAGGAGGAAAAAGAATCCTTATACACTGCTGAATGGACTCAGACTCAATCCCAGATGTAGCTCTCACCAGGTTAACAAATAAAGTATTTATTGTACTTATGTATTCATCCAAATAAGTAAGAAGCCATGTTTAGAACCAACAGAAGTAACAAACTATATAAAAATTATGGGATGGGGAGAGGGTTTCTCTATTTGCTTAATGTCCACTCTTCTCATCCTCTTCATACTCACTGTATGAAGGAAGACAGGACCACATAAAAGCCATTAAGAAAGCTGCATTTGCCATCACTAGACCAAGAATAACTTCCCATCTCTGCCTCCTAGGAGTCAGGTAACCTTGGACACATTACTGCATCTCCAGAAGTCTCAACTTCTATATTTTATAAGATGGAGTGATCAGTACCTGTGCCATAAAATTTGTGTTTTTACATGCATTTTAAGGAATTTGACAGTGCTTCATCATAGCAAGTGGTTGAAAAATGATCATTATTGTTATGCTCATTACTTGAAAACTACCCATTGTTCATTACCAATAAGTGTAACTGGTAAGGAAAGACACACTTTTCAATGGTGGAATTTTCTGTGCGAGTTTTTGGCCCTGTGCCTCCCCACCCACTCCAGTTAACATTCACCTGTAGATTCTTGCCCAATGAAGGTCAGCAGGAGCCCATTGGGGCAAGACACATTTAGGTTTTGAAAGGTGGGAACATAAGGAGCTTCCTGTACAACCATCTCTGGCTCTACTTCTTCCTGTAAATTATTCTGTACACAAATAAGAGCTTGTTATTTTCTAAATGAGACACCTTTATTTTGCTCAAGCAAGGGTTTGTCAAACAGTATAACTGCAAGTAAGTAGACCCTGCAACCGATTCTAAAAAAGATGCAAGAATCTTCAAGGTCATCAAACTTTTACTCTACTTGCTAACTGGCATATAACCAGATGTGACAAAGAATAGTATCAAATGTAACATTTTCCCTAAGAGAAGGCAGCATTGAAGTTAACAGAGGTCACTGTGTGCTGTGGGATGGTCTGTATGTCAAATTGCTCTGATTGGTCAATAAATAAAACACTGATTGGCCAATGGCCAGGCAGGAAGTATAGGTGGAAGTAACAGAGAAGAGAATTCTGGGAAGTGGAAGGCTGAGGTGGAGAGACACTGCCAGCCGCCGTCATGACAAGCAGCATGTGAAGACGCCGGTAAGCCACGAGCCACGTGGCAAGGTATAGATTTATAAAAATGGATTAATTTAAGATATAAGAACAGTTAGCAAGAAGCCTGCCATGGCCATACAGTTTGTAAGCAATATAAGTCTCTGTGTTTACTTGGTTAGGTCTGAACGGCTGTGGGACTGGCCGGTGACAGAGATTTGTTCTGACTGTGGGTCAGGCAGGAAAACTCTAGCTACAACTGTGAAAAGATTTATTGAGCCAATGGACTGAATTGGGATTTGAATGGTGCTCCTATTTGGATGTGTAGAATATGGGCAATACTATGTTGCATCCTCCTAAACTCAGATGGTGCAACTTGATGCTCAAAATAATGGGATTAAATTGGTCTTTGAGTAACTAATTAAATCCCAAGATTTGGCTTTCATGATTGAGACTGAGATCTTTATAAAAAGGCATTGCATGGAAAAGGTTCGCTTTTTCTGTAAAGTGGTGGAACACAGAAGGTAGCATCTGTAGGAACTTGCTCTCACGAGACATAGAGTTGGCCAGCACCTGCCTTTGCACTTCCCAGCCTAAGTCTGAGCAATTAATTTCTACTGTTTGTGAATTACTTAGTCTACAATATTTTGAAATAGTAGTTAAAAGAGATTAAGGTAGTGTTGAGGAAACCAGAAACCATATTGGTGTGTATGTATATGTGGTGTGTGTGTGTGTGTGTGTGTGTGTGTGTGTGTGTGTGTG
>CABHPP010131740.1:0-30369 GCA_902168425.1 Peromyscus attwateri | reverse complement strand
AGAGAGAGAGAGAGAGAGAGAGAGAGAGAGAGAGAGAGAGAGAATAATTAAAGAAGAGGAGACCAGGTATTTGAAAGAGAGGTTGGGAAGAGACATGGGAGGACTTGGAGGAAGGAAAGAGTGTAGGGAAACAGTGCAATTTCATTTCAACTTTTAAAAGTCACATTGAGGTAGAAAGGTTGGAAATCCTCAGCCGTGTTCATCTACCTTCTTCTCTTCTTCCTTCGGATGTTCCTCTTCAATAACGAAATCTTTGGATTTCTCTTTGCCCTTTCCTTTTGGCTTCCCTTTGCCTTGAGGAACCGTCACTATAGTGGGAATCACAGTTGCAGTCAGAGCTGAAGGGATGTTCATCATTGTGTCCAAATTGGGATCTGTAACCTCTAGAAACAGGGAAAGGGGAAAACGAGAAAATTAAATATTCATATTTCACATGCTTGTTAAATGACACATCTAAAAATTTGGTTCAAGTTGGCATTAACCTTTACCATGTGAATCATGTTTTGCCATTAGGATATATTTCAGAGAAAACATAGTTATCTTGAAAATCAGATCGTAGTTAGAAAATCTGAAACCCTTAATGCTTTAGTGTGGTTGCTAGTCATTGCCTCACATATCCTCGCCTTCCTGGCTGTTGTGCACTCTACTAATGTTCTCTTTATTTGTGAAATAGAACTCATAAAAAATCCTGAACATCCTAGATTCACAATAGTAAGACCAGCACTGAGACAACAGAACCCGAGGTCACATTAAACACAAGCTAACACAAACAAGGAAATCCAACAAAGACAGATTATTTTTGTCTAAGGTGAATGAAGTAGTTTTCTTGTAGGCAATCTACTGTCTTTTGGGTTTTAAAGGTTTGGCAGTCCTAAAGGGCTGATGAACAGTGATACTGGTGTGTGTGTGTGTGTATGTGTGTGTGTTCCAGAAGACTCCTTTTATCTTGTCATCTGTTCTCCTGTAAAATCCAGCATGCCTCTTCTTTGGCCTCTGTGTACCTTTCTGGTCAATTTAACACCCCCCCCCCAACTCATTCATACATATTAATCCTGCAGCTGCTTCCAGGTCCCAGGTTCTCTATGTTCTCAAATGGCCACCACACTAATTACTCACAGAATTTAAACAAATGCCCAGGTCTTCCTCTGACCTATTGAATCAGGTTCATAGGGGAGGAGGCCCAGATAGGTAAGTGTGTGAAATACTATTTGACTGTTACATGCCATCTGATGTGTGCATATATTAGATGTTATCTATCTTGCTCACTTCGAGGACTCCAAATGCCATTTATGTGTTGACTCTACAATGGCCATAGTAGGCATGTCCTTTCTTCTTAGCTCCAGATCCATATTTCTGCTCTTAACCACCTCTTGGTGTGGTTTTAGAGACATTTCAAACTTTTAGGAAACAAGAGTATGGTGATTCATGGTAATCTGCAGAAGAGGTGCACAGTCAAGAGGTACAGTGATCACTATAATCTATATCAGCATAGAGTTTTAAAGCTAGATGGCAGAGGGATTACCTATTGATTCTGCAATGTTTAAAAAATACCTCCTATAGTTAGATCCCTTTACAGTTGGTAGGAACCCACAGATTTCTTAATTGGTTCTAGGTAAAGCGACATAATATTTTGTGGTTTGAAAGGAAAGAGCTTCAAGTTAGAAAATTCATTTCTTGAAAGTGGAGCCGAGATATACTCCAAGATGTCCAATGAACAGCTCCTTTTAGACCAGTGTTTTGAAGGACACTGGCACTGAAGTTCTACTATCACAGGACTCATAGAAATATTATTCTGTAGAAACCCAAGAGGACTCCCCAGAAGATCATGTTTTCCTTGCACCAAACTTGCAGAATCACTTTCATGGACTAGTTAATAAAGATGATCAGAATATACATATATGTGTAGAAGTGACTATGTAAAAAATTACACAAATGATAAAAGGAATTTGAAAGTGAAAGCACTGCTATTTGATGTAGAGGAAAAACTGTACGCGTACACATCCATGTGCGCATGCACCCTCCCCCCAACACACACATACACACACTCCATACACCACATATCTCAACACTGCAGGGAAAACACTTTGTGAAGCTTTAAATCAGAACAGGCTTGTTTTCCGACAAGTGTACAAGCTGAGGATGTCAGGGACTGCCACCCTGGGACATTTCCCCTGTGGTGTGTGTGCATTGTGTTCATCTCACCTGGTGCCATCCCATTTGCCCCATAGTAACTTATTGAGAGGCAGATTCCATTTTCTAAGGTGGCGGAAAATGATCCAAACTTGCTGACAACTTCATTCTTTGCCTGTAGTCTTTCTAAAAGACAAAATTGTATCAAGGATATATTTCCATTTTTCATCAGTGGGAATTCTGAGAATGGGGTCTTAGCTATTCTAATACCATCAATTTAAAAAATAATTGATTTGGCTCTTACCAAGGACTCAGGGAAGTGAAGCAGAGTTTCAGGGGTGGAATGTGAGACTCTTGTTTGAAGGGCTTTGGGTCAAAATGAAGAAAGGATATAAACCAGTTAATGGCTTAGCCATATGCTGGTTATCGATCTGAGACCATTCACATGACTTTTCAAATGAAAACCACCAGGTCAGTCCAAGTTTCTTCACATTTAAAAACACTTCCTTAAATCTCCACATTTATAATCCCTTATATTTTTAAACACAATTGAAAATGGTTTTAAACAAGCATAAGTTTTAAAAGAAAATTTGTTAAAATGTGCATTCTTGAGGCATATGTGAAGGATAACAAACTTTCTATTTTATTTCCATTTTATTATCTGCTCCACCATCATATAATAAAAATGGGACAGTGTTGGGTTAAAATACTCTAATCCATAAAGAGATTACTTCCTGACTGAGAATTTTTAAATACCCAGCGGGACAACAACAGAAAAGGATAATGCTTCATGAGAATGAAACCATAATTCACAGTCTGTGAGGAAGCTGTGGCTTGTTCTGCTTCTCTGATCTTCCAGCATTCACCCCAATACCCAGCTCCAGGTTTGTTTTTATTAATAAGACCCTTTAGGATTCATGCTACATCTGGCTCCCAATGTTCGTGGTACGAATTCTTGAAAAAGCTACTTGCCTGTGGCCTTTCGGACCCCAGCTCAGACCCGAGCTACACATTGCCGGTTGTGGTGGCTCACTGGTTGGATTTACTGAAGGAGGCAGAGGCAGAAGGATCCCAAGTTTGAGGCCGGCCTAGGAGGCTTGCTAAGGCGAAGCTTTGGCCAAGCCACAAATGGTGGCGGTGGGACCATGGAGGCAGCAGCTGCTGCTCTGAGTTGCCGGCTCCTTCTCATCGTGTTGGTGACTCCGGAGATGCTGCTGTCTGGGACGAAGGGCTTATTGCTGCTTGTTCAGAGAAGAATTGCCCGGAACATCATGTTACAAGAAAGCATCGGCAAAGGTCAGTTTGGAAAAGTTTGGCAAGACAAATGGTGGGAAGAAGTTGCTGTGAAGATATTCTCTTCTAGGGAAGAACATTCATGGTTCTGAGAGACAGACATTTATCAGACTGTGATTGCTCCAAACCACAGAGGAGGCAAAAAGAAAAAACAATTCTATAGGGAATCATGACCAAGCCTAATAGCAACTTTGAAATCTTCAAAAGAATGACGGGACCCCACAAGGATGATTTCACATGGATTATGGTAAAGCCATTAAGCTGATAAACACCATGGAAAGATCAGTTTTGGACTACAAACTGCTCGGGACAATTCAAGATGGTTAGCTGAGATGATCCAGATTCAAAGACAACTTGAGCAAGGACTTGAGACAAGCCCTACATTTCCCCATTATGCAGAGACTGGACAACAAATGATACAGCTACCTCTCCCAGGACTTGACAATTAACCCAAAAATTTTCTTTTCAGGATTCCCTAAAGATGTCTTCAACCCCAGAAAGCAGGCAGTAATTTTAAGAAAATGACGCCCACATTTTCAAGAGGTGGGATGGGAGGCTTTTGGTTGTTTAACGAGTTATGGATATTGTCATTGTTTGTGATGGTTGGTTACAAGTTGTTAATTATTAATGGTCAGGAAAAAAGCTCAACAAGGAGATTAGATTCAGAGTTTTTGTTTAAAACAAAAAGAAAAAGAAAAAAGAGAATATAGATATGAGGTAGATCATTGAATCTACTCTGAGAAAAAAGAGAAAGAAATAATAGGATAAATGGGTAGATCATTGAATCTACTCTAAAAAGAAAAAGGGGAAGATATAAAAATGACAAAAGGTAGATTATTGAATCTATTATGAAAAGAAAAAAGAGAGAATATGGATATGATAAGATAAAAAGGGAGATTATTGAATCTACTTTTAAAAAGGAACTACTTGTTTTACATAGGATAAGTAATGAAAATTTTTTGTCTGAGTTTATCAAATATTACTGGACTGAACATTGTTAATATATAATGGAGTTTTTCATCTGAATCTGTCAAATGTTAATGGACTATACATTGTTAATGTTATTCTTGACTTATATATTGTATATACTTATTGGATATAGTTTTTCTTGTATTAGTTATAAGCTTTTTAAAATTTTAGACAAAAAAGGGGAAATGTGATGATATTGTGTTCCCCAAAATACTGTATACCCTAATAAACTTATCTGGGGTCAGAGAACAGAACAGCCACTAGATAAAGAGGCCAGAGAATGGTGGCACACACGCCTTTAATCCTATCACTTGGGAGGCAGAGATCCATCTGGATCTCTGTGAGTTTAAAGCCACATTGCAAACACTCAGGCATGGTGACTCACGCCTTTAATCCCAGGAAGTGAGCCTTTAATCCCAGGAAGTGATGGCAGAAGGCAGAAAGGTATATAAGGCGTGAGGACCAGGAACTAGGCTGGTTAAGCTTTTAGGCTTTGAGCAGCACAGTTCAGCTGAGAGGCATCCAGTCTGAGGAAACAGGATCACCTGAGGAAATGGTGAGGTGAGGAAGCTGTGGCTTGTTCTGCTTCTCTGATCTTCCAGCATTCACCCCAATACTCAGCTCCAGGTTTGTTTTTATTAATAAGAACCTTTAAGATTCATGCTACAAGTCTGGGAGAGAATATTTGCTAAAGGCACATCTGACAAAGGGCTGTTAAATAAAACATACAAGAACTCTTACCCAGCAATAGCAAATAAGCTGATGAAGAAACATCCCAAAGCCCTCTACAGACACCTAACCAAAGAAGACACACAAATAAGAAATAAGCACATGAACAGGGGTTCAATGTCACATGTCATCAGGGAAATGCAAATTAAAACAATGAGTAAAACTAGGCACCTGTCAGAATGGAGAAAACCCCAAACAGAGACAACACCAAAGACTGGGATGATTGGAACAACCAAGCTCACATTCAGTGCTGAAAGACAGTTTGGTGGATCCTTAGAACACTACTCTCTATCTTCCTATACGACTCAGCAGCCATGCTCCCTGCTATTATCCACAGTAGTTAAAATGTATGCCCTCACAAAAAACCATGGATGGATAAGCATGGCATTTTCATTCATAATTGCCCAAATGCGGACACATGCAAGGTGTCCTCCAGTTGGACAGAGGATAAATAAACTGGAATACCCAGATAATCATGTATTATTTAGTGATAAGAAGGTATGAAATAGGCTGGGAACATAGCTCAGTTGTAGAACACTTTTTAGAACATGCAAGGTCCTAGTTTTAATTCCTAGTGACACACACACACACACACACACACACACACACACACACATGCACATGCACACAAAGAATAAAGAAAAGAACTATTGTGTCCTGAAAAGACATGGTAGAAATTCGAATGTGCCGTATCAAGTAAAAAAAAGCCAACTAGAACACATGTTCAGCAAAATACAAATTATGGAAAATAGAAGTACTTGGAGTTTTAAATGCATACAGATGTTTTACAAAGCATTTTCTGTGATTTAAAAACATTGTTCCCAACTAAACCTTGTTCAGTGTTCAACAAATGAAGTGAAAGTGAGTGGTGGTCATGGTTAAGATTCAACTTGATTTCTATGAAAATCAAGTGGAGAAAACCAAACCAAAACAAAAAACAAAAAAAAGCAAAAAATAAACCCCAAAACAAAAACCAAAACCCAAACATCCTGAAGCCCGGGGAAGCATTTAAACACAAACGAGTTAGGGAGAAGATGTAAGCGATAGGGAGGCGAAAATCTTACAAACTGCATTATGGGGGGAAACAAGGAAGAAATGAAGGAAGGTGTGCAAAAACATTTAATGAAGAACTGAAGTCGAGCCCCGAGCTGAAATCTCCTCAGACCACAGGAGCGCATCAGACTCGACCACGGAAGCTGTGAGACGCTGCAACAGCAAGCAGCAGCCCACAGAGAAAAGCCTGGCAAGACAAGCTCCATAGCCAGGCCAGACTCAGGGAGACCAGGCATGTGGGGTACATGCTCCCACAGATCCCATCAGAGGAGACTGAGGCAGTAAAACTAAATGGGTCACAACAGAAACCCCCATCAAGAGGCAAGAAGCGAGCCGCACAGCCTGGCAGGCAGCAGGCACTGCTCTTCTTTTTCTGTCAGTTTATCTGCCGAGGCTGCTCACATCAGAAGCCAACACGCTTTTTCTGAAAATGGCAAGACAGTGAACACTTTAGGACACGCAGGCCATGTACAGTCTTTCTCACATACGCTCTGCTCTTCTGTGGAACACTGCTCTACAAATATCAAATCTATTCTTAGTCTATGCATCATCCAGAACCAGATCTTGACTCAAACCTGGGCCAATGTTTGCAGGCTGGAGAAAATTAAAGAAAATTAAAACACATGGTAATCTTAGCAAAGAAAAGATAATAACCACGCAAAAAGGACATTATTAAATAAATCGTGGACTTATATATGGATTCATTTATTAACTTTTATAGAAATCACCTAAAAATAAAATCATTTAAATAATAAACTGGGAAATACATGTATATTAATGATACATTATTAAATAATTTAAAAATCTTGTTTTCAAAGACTACTTAGTGAATGGGAAAATGCTTATATTGATACACTAAGACAGAAAGAAACTTTGAACACTGAGTATCATGAAAGTGGTAGAATTAGGACTATTAGCTTCTTTTAATATTTCAAATATATATACATATACATATACTGTGTATGGTTTACACATGTGTGTGTGGATGAGCACAGCTGTGCATGAACTGGTCTGTGCATGTGTGGAGGCCAGAGGTGGACCTCAGGTGCTGTCTTCTATTGCTCTCTATTTTATTGTTAGAGACTGGGTCTCTCACTAAACTTGGGGCTCACTCATTGGTTAGACTGCTTGGCTAGTGAGCAATAAGGATACTGCCATGTCAGCTTACCAGTGCTGGATTATAGGTGTGTATCAAAGCTCATGGCCTTTTATGTGGGTGCTAGAGTTCTGAACTTGAATCCTCATGATTGCACAGCCATTTACAATTTTACCAACTGAGCCATTTCCCCAGCCCCAATTAATATATTTTAATGAGCTATTCAAATGAAATTGTTTTCTGTGCTAACTTTCTGGGTACATTCAACGTCTCAAGCATTGTGTTCTTGAATTTGGAAAGTATCAGTGTAATTAAACTTATAGGCAAGACTTAGTTATTAGTCCTATCACTAAGTGGATCTGAAAACTTTCTTAACATTAACTCATCTCCGTGTGCAGTTATAACTCATGCCACCTTGGCTAAGAAGCAGTTAATTGTTCCAGGTGGCATTGCCTTGAGATACTATCAGGAGGTTTCACAGTGCTGGGCAGCCACTTGTACCTCGTGTCTCTATTTAGGTAATAAACTCATGGCAAAATTAGTGATTTTTTTTAAACCTTGTCTTTGAAGCCTAAGAAATTGGTGTTATAAAGCAAAGCAATTGGGAAGCGCAGGAAGGAGACCCCATTGCTTGCAGTGCGGGACCTGTAAGTCACAACAGACAGGATCAGTTGGAGAGGAGCTGAGGTCAAGTCTGCACGAATCAGGATTAAGGTCAGAATGGACATTGCACACAGTGCTGCTCTATCAGTTTAGCTCGCCTAGCTCCTTGTTATGACTACAGAAACTGGAACCAGAGCTCCTGTCGATCAGCAGCAATATCAGTCAATGGCCAACTGCAGATGTGCTGTGCATGCGGCATCTATGCTTGGTACATTAGGGAAGACAAACATAAGCAGGACAGCAAATGCTGCAGGCGGCACCTGCAAAATCTGCATGTGTTGAGTGCAAGGGATGCTTGTGTGATTCTGTCGGGGGCTGGTCTGATGCACTTCGTGCCGTAACACAAAGGTAAAGACACTCACTCATTTCAGCGTTTTGTTTAACTTTTTCCTCCTCCTCTTCTTCTGAAGAGTAATCCTCTTCCTTGTTCTTTTTCACAATTTCCTTTGGGTCTTTCAGGTGAATTATAAAATTGTGTTTATCTTTTTTTACTTTCACTTTGATAAAAGTTGGGCCTGAATAAGAAACATAGGATAGAAAGGTGGGCTGATTGAAGATACCATACATGCACCTTGACAAAATACTAGTAGAATGCAGCACAGAATCAGACAGGGATTGAGAATGCCTGGGACTCAGCAACTCTATACAAGGATGCATAAGACGGATGGACAAGGAGGTCTTTGCAGGCCTTCTCCTCACATGTCAAACCAAATCACACAGAGAAAACACAACATCTGAGGTAGTGAATACTACTCAACCCTGATAAATCAAATGAGCTAATTAACATGAGAAGTTTGAATATTATTTGTATACAATAATATATAATGCACACACACACAAACACATATGTGTATACTTGCATCTCAAACCAGCCTCAAATTCTTGACTCTCCTGCCTCAGCCTCATGAGTGCTGATGTCACAAATGTGTTTTGGCATACCTGACATCTTTAGAACTGATTATGGCACTATGATGACAGCCCTAATTGTGTGTGTGTTCCAGTTATCATTACTCTGCAGGTCATAAGCTGTTTCTAACAGTCCACCCTCTCACCGGTGTTCTCATTTGCTTTTCCCACCTCTCCCTTCCATCTCCCTTTTAAATCCAGCCTTACATTTTCAACTGTGGCTTCGGTGTCTCTTAAGATTGATAGGATTAAGATGAAAATACTGTATTTTCTATGAACCATCTGAAATTTATATAAACTGTTCACATATGCAAGTCTTGGTAAGAGCTAAAATACCAGTGGCAGGTCCCCTGAGCACTGTGCTGCACAGTGCAAGCCAGAAACTCAAAGCATATGTTTGTTCTCTAACATGACAGAGTGTGTTGTAGTTAATATTATTAATTAACCTATTTACTTATTATAGATGATAATATACCATCTACCATTAATGTATAAGTACTTAAATATTTTTAACAATTAGGATGTTCCTATCAACAAGTTAGGGCAAATTCTGAGTTGGCTGATTCCTTGCAGACCCAATTACAGCAGAAGCATGTGAACTCTGAAAATGTAAAGTAGTGTAAACATGAATGGAGTGGGCAGTCACCCACCACACTCAGAAGAGCACAAAGGCTCATGCTGATCTTAAAGGCAGGAACATCTTCCATGACATTAACAGCTCTTACACATGTACCTCGTTCAAACGTGGTCTTCTCTACTTCAATCTGCCCTCCATCAGATGGATACAGATAGTAATTTTCCCCTGAGATTTGGATGGGTACATCTCCCATATTGTATCCTCGGAACTAGAAGAGAACACGACATGACTGAGTGTGGAACTGCAATTGACAATAATCAGCTTACTACGGTTAGCCAACTACCGTTTCCATAGGCTTAAATTTTTAAAATTAAACAATTATATCTGATACCTTGTAGGCTCAGAAGCCCAAATCCATTTTATTATTAATTTTCTTTATTGTTAGAGACACCCTGCTTCAGTGTCCGTGAGGCTGGGATTACAGTTGTATGCCACTATGCCCAGACTCTCTAGAGATTTCTAATGTATTATAATTAGCAGGATTTTAAAAAGTTTATGATTAGGGCTTGAGAGATTACTCAGCAGTGAAGACCTGTTGCTACTCTTGCAGAGGACTGAAGTTGAGTTCCCAGTGCCCACATACTTCCTATAACTTCAATCCCAGGGGGATCTATTGCCTTCTTCTGGCCCCTGTGGGTACTCACACACATAAATAAAAATAAATAAGTCTTTCAAAACTGTCTCTTATTAATACTCATCTGAGCATTTATAATCTAGTCCAAATGAAATCATGCTCTATCATCAAACTGACATGAGGAGAGATCAAGTTCACTAATTTTCTTTTCAAAGTGAAGTAAAATACTGACACTTGATTCTTTAGGAGGGCATATGTAAAGGACATTTTTAAGCAGTAGATGTTGCTACTAAAGCTCCAGGGGATTCAGAGGCATCTTCAAACTCTAGAGTAACTGGGCTGGAGTTATAGCTGAAAAGACCAGACCAGGACATTTCTCTCCAGTTTTTTTCTGACTGGTTTTTCTCATAAATAGACATCTGAGAGAGAATTAGTAAAGAGAGGGTTTAACCAAAGCACGTAGACCAGAAATGTGGCACCCTGCACAGTGGCATCTATGTATACTCAGCAAATCCAGCCTGCTGAGTTGATCTGTGCAGCTGTCTATTTATGTTTTTAATGTTTAAAATGTTAAGTCTTTGGGACAAACTTCCATCTTTACAGCCCCTGGCAATCTAATTTCGTGATAGGAAAAGCAGGCCTGAGGGTGTTCCCATTTGGGTGTTTAGTTATACAGAAGAGTCTTGATTCTAGACAGAAATAAAAATTCAAGTCTAGTTCATAGATAGTAGAAAAAACCTTGTTTTCCCCAAACTGTTACAAGTATCCCAAAGAATTTTCAGAGTTGTTTTACCGGGTAAACTTTTTCAGGTTCGGGAAGTGGGACAGACTCCTCGATCGTTTCCGGGATCTTCACTGGCTCTTCCTTAGGTTTCTCCTTGGAAGGAGGTTTTTTCTTCACAGCCTTAGGCTCTTCTTTCTCTACCTTATCCTTGCCTTTCTTCTTACCGACTTCTTTCCCTTTCTTCTCTGCTTTCTTTTCCTCCTTCAGACGCTCCTCCTCTGCTAACCTCTCCTGTTCTTCCTTCCATGCCTGCAGACACATCAAACAGGGATTTTGAAAAAGATCAAATGGGAGTTGCATTTGGGTTAATTTTGGAGGAAATTTAGTATGATGTTTCTAAGTGTTATTTCTGGCATTTTGAAACATTGAGCCAAGAACCTTGTGGTTGTCTTTGTCCCTTTCTCACTCCCAAGTTCTATATGCTCGCCCTGTCTGTCTCCTTGGAGACATCTCTTCCATTCTGTTTCTTCTCCAACTTTCTGGTATAAGTTACACTGTTCTGATTTTTATTGTCTTTAGCTTGGACCACGGCAGTAGCCTCTCCAGTGGTCTGTCTCCTTTCCTTCAATTCTCAGTTTATATCCTAAATATAATTGATCAGCAGAAAGGTAGACTACCCAGAGAAGCATTCCCAGCTCAGGATATTTCAAAAAGGATGGACAAAATACAGTTTTAAAAAAAGTTGTGAGTTTTCAAGCATGTTGGTAAATACTTGCAATTTCATCACTTGGGAGGCTGAGGGAGGGGATTAAGACAGTGTGGCTACATAGTCTTGAATAAAACAAGTTATGAGTTGATATTAGTTCACAAACGAAAGTCGCAAAACACAAGGGACTAAGCCACTTTGAATAAAATCTGGACAAAAACTTTGAAAGCATATCTGTGAAGATTACTGACAAGGGCCTTATGAAATAAGAGTCATAAAACAAGTCTAGGTGCTTAAAATGAACTATCAAAAGTATAAGCAAGAAAGTAGGGGGTATGAAAATGCCAAGGTGAGCTCAACAGTCCTTTTGGGATTAAGGCGCAGCTTTTGAAAAGGCAGTATTTGGGCAGACACTGGCTGAGCCATTTTTAGAACTGATGATAGTCATTGATCCCAGTATTCACAAAGGTCAATAAATCGAAGCAGAAAATAACAGTGGTGTGCTGATCCCAGCTTATACTGATTTAATGAGTTTACTGATAAATGTCTGGGAATTTTATGAGATAGTTGCTAAGCAAAGCCACCATCAAAAAGGTCATATAAGTACAATGTTCAAACAAAGGCAACAATTGCTCAAAATTCACTGATTTGTAAATATTGTATTAGATTTCATTATTATCTGTGCTATATATTAGAAACATACTATATAGTAGTATACAGATCCACACTGGTTTTAGCTCAGTTTTTCACAATGCCACATTGGTATTTTTAAATCAGCCACTGCTGGAGTATTTACATTATAGATATCAGCAAATGTTACAGCGTGGAGACTGATTGACTATTGATTAACTGCGCTAAAAAAACATCAATGGGTAGAATGTTAGAAATAAGGATTCAACTTAAGTGACTTTAACCACTACAATGCCATTAGAGTAAATGAGAAAATAGTCTTTCAGCATTCAAATTCTCTTTCTTGATTCTGAAAAATTGCTCTTGTTATTGACAAATAAATGGAACACACCCTTTTGTTGTTTCATGTTTGTCTCATTAACATAAATGAAAATGTCAATCAGTATTAATAGTGGAATTATAAACAGTGGAATTATATTTGTTACTTGTAACCATAGGTTGTGTAAGGATACGATAACTTAGTAAACATCCATGAAAGCATATATGAAGTATTAATTTGCTAAGTGGACTTTGCAATGAAGATTACTATAAGATTTGTTATTATTTATAAATTACACACTAAATTTGCCATCAGTGAGATTTACTGGAAAGTTATTTGTGTACATATATGCACACTTTTTTTTTTTTTTGCTAGAGAGTGACTGTTAAATGCTTACCAGACGATCACAGAATGTTTTCAAGGCAGCTAAA
This sequence comes from Peromyscus attwateri, assembly GCA_902168425.1. Lineage (NCBI taxonomy): Eukaryota > Metazoa > Chordata > Mammalia > Rodentia > Cricetidae > Peromyscus > Peromyscus attwateri. The sequence goes on along the minus strand of CABHPP010131740.1, from coordinate 17,509 downwards.
GAGAAAAGATAAGCTGTCTACAAAGGAATGTAAAATGTGATAGTTTATGAACATCTATGATGTCAGCAAAGAAAAGGGAGACTGATGTCTTGAGAATCCTGTGTGGAAATGAAAAACTTAACCAAAAATTGTATAAATAAAAAGCTATGTTTAATGAATAGGGGCAAAATGAAGCCATTTTCAGATAAGTAACAACTGACTTTAATAGAAACTGTAATATTATGAAATAATAAGAACCAGATATTTGGTCTTCATTCCTGGATCCTGGCACAGAGCTCTCAAATCCCCTGGAATTCCATGAGTGATAGGACTGTCTTTTGTTCTAATGAGGCAACTCTTGGCAAACTCTTAGATAGTTTCAGAATGGGGTAGAAGCTGGTCATCAGAAAGATCAAACCCCAGTTAGAAGCTGGGAACTTTTGGAGCTTTCCCCCTCCCCTCCCTACAACCTTCAAGGATGAGAGAGGAGCAGCAGATGGATTTAATAATTGATCATACTTACATGATGAAAAAATCCGCAAAAACTCCTAAACCACACAGTTTGGAGAAATTCTGCATTGTTAAGTGCAACCACGTTCCGGGAAGGTGACACACCACAGGGGCAGAAGTCACAAACCAGAGCAAACCCGCACTTACCCATAAACAAGCAAACAGAACACCTCCGTACATTTGTGCACGTGTGCTCGTGTATGCTGGAACTTACCAAACTTCGACCTTTCTCATTCCAGGAACTAAAGAGATAGCACAGGAAAATAATCTTGACTGATCCCAGAAGCACATATTACTTTTGTATTTAAGAGTTCAAATACAAATATGTGAACAAAATCAAATATTTTCAACAAAGGTAAGGAGAAAACCACTGTGAGCCAGTTACTATCCTGGGTTGTGGTTGTGTGAAAATAATAAGATATAAATTCTCTTGAAGACTTGTCACGTGACAGCTGTAAACACCCAGATCCTTTCATGGAAGCTTCAGTCATCTCTGAGGTTTTAGTCAAAAAGATCGTTTTGTGTGATGAACGCAAACCCTCTGTCTCAGGATAACTTTGGACTTGTGATTGATCTGTGATGTTTGTCTTTTCTTGGATTACCTTGAGAGAGCCTTCTAAAACAAAAGGGATCTTCTCTTTCTCTTTCTCCTTTTCTTGTTCTGGTACCTCTGTTTTGCTGACCACTTTGCTACCTAGAATCAGAGGAAACCAAACTTCTAAGCAACTCTGGAGAGGGAGGTATCACAGAAAGAATGAGTCTCTGGGCTAGTGGGGACTTCAAAGGCTACCAGCGCCAGCTCCTCATGTATTCACCTCTAATTTCTCTCTTGCCATCTCCAGAGCTACACCTGAGTGGTGAAGAGCCTTCGGTGACGGTGTCTCACAATACATTCACAGTGCCTTGCCATGTTGTTTGAATCTCTCTCCCTAAAATATTTGCCTAATTAGTCTTAGGTTAGTAGCCCCAAACCACAGGAACACACCTAATGTTCCCTCCCACACTAAGGTCCTTCCTTGTCAGGGTTGTCATTCTGTCTTCCAAACATTCTGACATCTTTTCTGACAGGAGCGGATTCAAGGCAACACCTGCCAGGTACATTCCAAGCCAAAGTAACCAGGTTATGGCTCTCTGCCGCACCTAGATACTGAGCTTTTGGTTTGCATGGTAGCATTAAAAAGGTGGTCAACACTTTCCCTGCCAGTAGGTAAGTACACAGTCAGCCCTCCTTTTATGTCTTACACAGCTTCACTTATGACACTAAGAACTTGGTGAAGTGTTGTTGGGCTCCCATTGGAAGAAGCTTAGTACTGATAATACAACCATTTTTCAGGATACCAAACTGTTCCTTATCAGTGTGATTTAGGTTTTACTTTCGAGTCAGGCCATATACAAACTCCTCTGGTAACAAAAAGAGGTTGCAAAATTTTTACAAGTTTCATAGCTTGGTCTCCTTAAGAGATATTACTTTCAACTTTAGCTATCATAAATAATATTACCAGCACAGAGAGTTTCTTTTCTACAGACTGTGAAATAGTATACTTTCTAGATGAACTCTGTATTTCACTTCTTAATTAATCAAGTGTCCTCCTTAAAAATTACCTGCTCTCTGTTACCTTCTTTTCTTTTCCCTAATGGGCCCAAAGTTCTAGAAATTACCCAAGGCTTAGAGATGAACAAAGTCAAAGATATGCACTGATCTAAGATCTGGTCAGGTCCATGCCATAGGCATCTGCGAAACTCTCCCCACTTCCCCATAGAATCCTACCTCCAGGTGGTCTTTGGATGGTTTTCTTGCTGTTTGAAGAAGGTTCTTGATTTAGTCTTGCTGTTAGACTCTATGATTATCCTGTTGACACTCACTAGCTCTGACTACCTCAAGCACTGTCAACAAATTTAGATGGTGGAACCCACTGATTCTATAAGGACATTGACATTTCCCTAACTCATCCTATTTGAACTGTATATGGGACTGTGACAAACATTCCTATGTCTGACTCAGGTTCCAACGCCATCACATTTGAAATGCAGCTGTTCCATTTATTAGAGAAAGTGAAGACTCACAGGCATTTGGGAGCAACCCTTTCTAGTCTTGGAATGTTCACGTTTGACATTAAGATAAGAGAATGCCTTGAGGCCTAATTCTATGAATAAATGCACTGGTTACTTACTTTTAGATTTTTTGAGGGTAAGAGCCTTGCTAGAAGAAATTTTGGCAGCAGACATTTTCAGTTCTAGCTCAATCTTGGCCCTGTTGACTTCTTCGGCCATTTTGGCTTCCTGATATTTCGCTTCTTCCTCTGTGACCCAGTCTTGAATGGATTTTGCAATGAGTTCTAAATAATTCCTAGATGAGACAAAGATGAGAAGATAGGACTTGAGAGTCCTCACTAAAGCCTGTGAGCACACAGGTGCTGTCAGTGTGAATGAACCCTTCAACAATGGAATGATTTGGAACTGCCCAGATGGCAAAGGGGTCAGAGGTAGATCTTTGCTGAGCATCTGAAAAATGTCCACTTCTCTTCACATATAAAGATATGAGGACAGTGAGGCCTTTCCATTCAAGTGAAGGACTAAAGACTTTTTGGAAAGGTGTAATTTTTAAATTTATGTGTATGTGTGGGTCGATGTATGCAGTGTGCCCTTTGAGGCCAGAAGAGAACATCAGATCTTCTGGAACTGGAGTTACAGATGGTTGGGAGCCTCCTGACATGGGTGCTGGAAACAGAACTCTGCTCATCTGGAAGGACAGTGGAGGCTCTTAACCACTCAGCCATCTCTCCAGCACCAATGACTAATGACCTTGATTAACACCAAGAGAGTTAGTGACAGTTGAAGAAACAATCACTGTCAGCACAGATTATTGGAATGTGATACAGTACAGTCAACCTCTTTTCAGGGTGAGTTTACAGCACATTAGAAATCCTTTTCATTGGTCACCAGCCACTACAGTCACTTCATTAACACCCCCCCCCTTGTCTTGCTATAAAGCTTACTGGTCTTGGGGGCATCTACCTTGTAAAGCCAGTTCCCTAAGCTGCTCACACATTCATGCTATTTCCAGGAAGCTGCTGCTTACTAAGAGTGAGTCATTGCTGTTTCCAAGTCTATTCAAACTATTTGTACTGGTGAGAGTATTTTTTAATTAAGTATTTATGGATGTCTAAAGAGTGTCTCCCCCCCCCAAGGAAATAAATTGAAACATTTAGGTTTGACAGTAAATACTATTTTAAGATTACATGAAAGTAAGCCTTAACAATTGAAAAGATAAATATAGATGAATAGAATACTCAGGATGTATCAGAATTTTAATTTTTGTTCTTTTTCTTCTCTCTGTGTCTGCATGTGCATGTGTGTGGTGTGTTTAGGACACGGCACACATGTGGAGGCCAGAGGATAACTTGTAGGAATCAGTTCTCTTCATCTATCATATAGGTCCTGGGGAATCAAAGTAAATCAAATCAAGTCATCAGACAGGCAACTGCCTTCACCTGATGAACCACTTTGTAGACCTTTGATTATTTCTAAAGATATACAATGGAAATTGTGGGTTATGAATTAGGGTACTTGACACCTTCATTTAGGAAGTACCAGCCATTTCCAACTCTATGTGTCTCTAAGCAAATGCCTTATAGTCTACCCAGGTTGCCACATCAAAGCTGGCATTTTAGCTGATGGTTACGCTACACTGCCAGTTGAATAAGTAAAATCCTGAAATGATTGTTATTTTCTTATGATTTACAATCATTTTAAAGAAGACTGTATTTATAACAGCTTCAAAATCTGTTCTCTTTTCTCCTTCCCAGTCATTGTTCTGGCCTAATTCACTCATTTCTCCTCAGGATTGCTGCAATAGCCTCTAACTAGTCTTTCTGTTCTACCCTCATACATTTAAAATTTACTCTCAAATCATCAAATAGACCGAGCCTTTTTATTTGTAAGTTAGATAATCCCATTCTTAGATTTAGTACCATTCAATGACTATTTCAAATTAAGAAATAAGTTCTTGAGTGCTGAGAGATGGCTCAGTTAGTAATGTACGTGCTGTGCATGCACAGGGAACTGCATTTGATCTCCAGAACTCATGCAAAAAAGCCAAGTGTGGAGACAGAGACACCCACAATCCCAGTCCAGAGAGGCAGAGGGAGGTGACTACTGGGTGTCCCAACAGCCAGTGAGTGCACATCATCCAGACACAGGCCAGTGAAAGGCCCAGTCTCAACAAACCAAACAACCAAACAACCAACAAACCAATAACTACCAGGTGCATGGTACCTGAGGAAAGGCGTCTAAGGAATGATACCCCTGGTTGCCCTCTGGCCTCCACATGCACAGGAATTCAAATACATGGACACTTGCACGCCCCATTCATTCAGATGGACATGCACACACACGAAAAGAAAAAAAAGAACAGAATTCTTACTAGTGTTTGGCAACAAGGGGATATAGGCTCAGATAAAGCCAGAGCAGTATTCAGAAGAGGATGAGCAAACAATGCTTCATGGACTTTATGACCTATAGATATTTGGTGAATTAATTACTCCCAAGTGTATTCTAGTCATATTTTAAAAAGTAAAGATGCCAACATTGGATACAAATATAAGGGTCAAGGCAATTTAGCTTATAGTTTAAACTATAAATGTAAAGAGCTATGCTTCTTATTAAAAACTGTCATTTTACAAGTAAAAACAATATTTCTAGATAATTTCAAAATAGGAATATGTGGTGGTTTGAGAATGAATGGGAGACCAACCCCCAGCTCCCATCCGGCCCAGAGGTGAGTGACTGGGTTCATATACAGTGAGGCCTGCCTCTAGGTCCCATTCCAGGGCCCCAGCCATTCCCGGGGAACACCTGCCCAACTTGGCCCCAGTTGCCAGCCAGCAGGCAGGACTCCTGCAGGAAGGTTCCCCTTCTCCAAGACTCACCAGCAGACCCTACAATCTACAAGCCCTGCTCCCACACCCATCTGCCTGAGGCCCCCCCGCCACTTCCTGAGACTTGGAGACCAACCCCTAGCTCCCATCTGGCCCAGAGCTCTCATCTGACCCAGAGACCTCCCATTGGGCCCAGAGAGCTTCCCCCAGAGAAAGAGAGAGCTCTCATTGGACAAAGAGCCATCGTTGGACCAAGAGTAAACTCAGGAGACAGGGAATCTGCCAGCCCTCATTAGACCAAGAGTGGTTTCTGAGAAGTAGAATCCACCACCTCTCATTGGACCAAGAGAGGCTTCCTGAAATGCAGAATCTGTCAGCTCTGACTGGACCAAGAGCTCTGATAACACCAAGAATGAATCCGTGAGTCACAGAATCAACTAGCTTGGGTTGACCAAGAGCAGCTCGCTGAGACATACAAACTGCCTGCTCCAATCAGACCAAGAGCTAAGATTAGACCCAGAAGGGCCCCCTGAGACACAGACACAACAAACACAGAGTGGACCAACAACAACTCACTCAGACACAGGCACCTCTTATACCTATTAGACGAGGAGATGGGCAGAGGCCAAGGTACATACAACAACATAAAGAGCAATACAGCATCACCAGAACCTAGCCTCCTCCAACAGCAAGACCTGAACATCACAAGGTGGAAGAAGCAGAAGAAAGCAATCTTAAGAATAGCATCATGAAGATGCTAGAGGCCTTTCAATAAAAAATGAAAAATGAAATTGAGGAAAAGATAAACAAAAAAGTGGAGGAAATCTGCTACAGGCCTTTCAATAAAAAATGAAAAATGAAATTGAGGAAAAGATAAACAAAAAAGTGGAGGAAATCAATAAAGAAAATGAGAAAAAGTCAAACAAAAAATGGGAAGAAATCTATAAAGAACTAGAGGAAAAGACAAATAAAGCAGAAGAAAACAATAAATCCCTTAAAGAAAACCATGAAAAAGCAATGACACAGGTGAGGGGAACAGTTCAAGACACAATGAAGAAGACACAAACAGAGGGAATGCTGGAAATGGAAACTCTGAGTAAATGAACAGGAAACACAGATGCAAGCATAACCAACAGACTACAAGAGATGGAAGGGAGGATCTCTGGTGTAGAGGATACAATAGAGGAAATGGATCCGTCAGTCAAAGAAAATACCATGCCAAAAAAGTCATAACACAAAATGTCCAAGAAATCTGGGACACCATGAAAAGACCAAATCTATGAATAATAGGGATAGAGGAAGGAGAAGAATACCAACACAAAGACACAGAAAATATATTCAACAATATCATAGAAGAAAACTTTCCCAACTTAAAGAAGGAAATGCCTATGAAGATACAAGAAGCTTATAGAACACCAAACAGACTAGACCCCCCAAAAAGTCCCCTTACCACATAATAATTAAACAACTAAATGTACAGAATAAAGAAAGAATATTAAGAGCAGCAAAGGAAAAAGGCCAAGTGACTTATAAAGGCAAACCCATCAGAATAACACCCGATTTCTCAATGGAGACTTGGAAAGCCAGAAGGACCTGGACAGATGTAATACAGACGCTAAGAGACCATGGATGCCAGCCTAGACTAATATACCCAGAAAAACTTTCAATCATCATAGATGGAGTGAACAAGACATTCTAAGACAAAGCCAGATTTAAACAATACTTATCCACAAACCCAGCCCTACAGAAAGCACTAGAAGAGAAAGAATGGTCCCCACGGGCTTATAAATGTGAATGCTTAGACACCAGGGAGTGGAATTGTTTGAGAAGGATTAGGAGGCTTAGCCTTGTTGGAGGAAGTATGTTACTGGGAATGGGCAGCATTGAAGTTTCAAAAGCCCATGTCAGGCCCAGTCTCTCTCTGTCTGTTGCCTATCGATCAAGATATAAAGTTCTCAACTCCAGTCAGTGTCATGCCTATACCTCCTGCCACGATGGTCATGGACTAACCCTCTAAAATTATAAGCAAGCCCCCAATTAAATGCTTCCTTTTATAAGTTGCCTTGTCACGGTGTCTCATCACAACAATACAACTCTAACTAAGACAGCTTGTTAGGAGTAAAACTACTGCATTTATGTTTTTAGCATTGTAATGAAATGGTATTTAGTACTTAGTAACTCCAGATGTCATACAAAATAATTAATGCATGATTTAAATGAGCAAATATAATTTCTAAAAGAATGTAAATCATATTACAGCTTTTAAAAAGCATACCCTAAGAAGTAACTAAGAAAATTCCATCTACTAAGAAGAAAGGGATTAATACTAAGACAAATATATTTGTAGAATTAAATAGTTAGAATAAAAGCACATTATTAATGAAAATAAAAGCACACAGTGAACATGTGACAGCTCTGAGGGGAAAGGTATCCTGGCAGTCAGGAGCCAAGAAATGTCACAAAGTCACACCACACAACAAGCCTTACACAAGAGATTTATTGGGAAAGACACAAGACAGTGGCTGCCTCTGCTTCAGAGAGAAGCAGGAAAGAACTAAGTAGGAGGCAGGCTTTATATAGAGTTTCTTGGGGTGGGGAAGGTGCTTTCCAGGGTGGCCTGGGATTGGTGGGATTTTGTGGCATGATCTTGGACTTTTTTTCTTGTAGGGTGGAGCTTGGCCACCTGCATCTGGTGAGGCTGGAAATGGCCATTACTGTAATTTGGGGAACGAGATGGACATATGTGCACCTCAAGGAGCTTACACACAGATTAGGTTCTTTGTAATAGGCCTAAAACTGTCAATGTTAATTCATGCTAAAATCCCTTAAGAGTCAGACTCTTGGACTAAAAATCCAGGCTATTATTCGAAAGGATGCAACCATAAAACAAAATGGCATAGAAGAATGTCAGGGTAGCATATGACCTATGGGTAGAAGTTTAGAAGCTCTCATTTCTGGTGACTTTTGTGGATAGCTGTCCTATGCCTGAGGTGCTGACCAAAGAGAGTTCTTGCTACAGGGCAAAGTGTCCCTTCATTAGCTTAACCTAATTTCCCACTAATGTAGCCCTGTACAATATGGACATTTTATCCATATTGTTAAAAGTTACAATCAACTAAGAGTGATACATCTGAGAACACAGATTTAAAAATGAAGTTCTAAGGCTGGGCACAGTGGCACATGCCTTTAATCATCATACTTGGGAGGCAGAGCCAGGTGTATCTCTGTGAGTTCGAGGCCAGCCTGGTCTACAGAGCAAGATCCAGGACTGGCACCAAAACTACACAGAGAAACTCTGTCTTGGAAAAAAAATGAAGTTCTATACACATTCTCTGCTTGTAAGAAAAGAAAGAACATACAAATTCATTATTTTAAAGACAGATATTACTATATCCCTTTAAGAAATGATTATTTACTGTGAGCAGACTCTTTTTAAATCTATGGCTATATATTACTAGTCATAAGGAAAATGTAAATTACCCAAATTTAATGATGAATTAGAAAGTCTGAATAGAGGATTTATTTAGAAAGAACTTAAAAATTATGCAATTTCTATGCTCATCTTTTATGAATTTTAGGATTGTTTATGTGTTTTATATAAAATAACATTTTATATACAAAATGACACCATATTTTTATGTTTATTTGTTTAATTTTATGTGTGTGTGAGTATATATATATATACACTACATACATGCAGGATCCCACATGAGGGTATTGGCTTCCCCAGACCTGGAGTTATGAATAGTTAAAAGCTACCATGTGGGTGCCAGGAACTGAACCTGGGTCCCCTGCAAGAGCAACAAGTGCTCTTAATCTTAACCACTGTGCTCTCTCTCGAGCTCCAACACTATAATTTTGATAGGACTAAAATAAGTCTGTAACTCATTTTGGGTAGCAAGGACATTTTTAACAATTAATTCTTCCAACCCAGGACTACAGAATATCTTTTTTAATCTGGATTTTATAGTTTCAGTGTATAGATATTTCACTCATTACTTATATTTATTTTAATCTTATTGGTGCTATTAAAAGGGTTTTCTTTCTTATATTCTTTCCTAGATGCTCTTTGTCAATGTACCAAAACACAACTAACTTCTATGTGCTTTGTATCTTAAAATGTTTCTAAATTCATTAGCAGCTCTAACAGCAGGTGTGTGTGTGTGCACATGTGTGGTCTTTAAGGTTTTCTATTCATAAGATTATGTCAACTGGCTGGGCAGTGGTGGCACATGCCTTTAATCCCAGCACTTGGCAGAGGCAGGCAGATCTCTGTGAGTTCGAGGCCACCCTGGTCTACAGAGTGAGTTCCAGGAAAGGTGCAAAGCTACACAGAGAAACCCTGTCTCAGAAAAACAAAAAACAAATAAACAAACAAAAAAAACAACAAAAAACCCAACCAACCAACCAAACAAACAAAAAGCCCAAAACAAAGATTACATCATTTATAAACAGAATAAATTGCTTTTTCCCTGTCTGATTTGGGTGTCCTCTGTTTCTCTCCTTTGCCAGTTTGGTCTGGCTAGCACTTACAGCATTAGTTCAAAGAGTGTGAAATTGTTCATCACTTAAAAGTTTTTTTTGTTTAATGAATATATTGTCTAATAAAGGTATAAACATCTCTTATGTATTCAATTGCCATTTTCATGGAGTACACGTTTCTGTCCCTTCACATTAAGTCTGTAAATGTAAAGTGGGCTGTTTATAGCAACATATAGTGATTTTATCACTCTCCATCCACTCCATGCCTCTTGAATGGATAACCGATCCCTTTATATTTAGTATTGATATGAAAGGGTTAACTATTGTTATTTTATGCATTTTTTTCTCAGAAGTTCTTCCTTCATTTCTGTTGCCATGAGTTTGTGAACTCTTCTGCTTTGCTAACTGCTTACCTTTTTTTTGTGTGTTTTCTGTTATTTTTAGGTTTTGCTTTCTGGTTAATACAAAGCTCACTCAAAATACCCTCCATGTGCAACAAAGTATTTTAAGTTGACAAAAGCCTTACCTTGGTCACATATTAAATTTTTCTTTTCCATTATCCACATTTATGTTACTGATGTCACTACATACTTCTATAGAGTTTAACCATTAATTAGTTTTTGTAAGAATAGTTGTTATTATTAATGAATTTGTCTTTTGATTTTGAGACAAGGTCTTGCTAGGTAGACCAGGCTTCCCAGGAACTCAAGACAATCCTCCTGACTCAACCTCTCAAGAACTGGGGTTACAGGCATAAGCCACCATGCCCAACTTTTAAAATCTAATTTAAAAATAATAAAAATAAAATAGAAGATCTTCAGGGTCTAGTGACTATGACAGACTTTGGATCAGTTCTTAAACATCTCTCCAGGTGTAGCTGATTTATTTTCAAGTTGTACCAACCATCAAAAAATATATATATCTCAATCTTACACAAACTCTTTCAAAACATAAAAAGTGGAAACAAACAGGGAAACTATCCCCAGTTACCTTATGAGAATTCTATAACCTGTATATCAAAGTGAAATCAGAACATTTAAAGGGAAAACAGTTGAGTCCTGCCCACTTCAAAGCTACAGATTTCCTAGGAAGTCCATTACCAAAGAGCCACAGTGCACAGAGTTCTGCACAGATATGAGAATCCCTTTAACACTAGAACAGCTGCTGGTAAAATTCAGCAGTTTCACTGATTAAAGGAAAAATATGAGTATCTGCCATGTCATAGGAAAGTAGTAACATTTTTAACCTGATAAGGGATAATTCCAAAAATTAAAATATTTCCTTTATCCCATGTAGCAATATGAGAATGCTCTCTCAAGAGTTACACTGGAGGGAATGCTCTCAGAGTTACACTGGAGGGAATGCTCTCAGAGTTACACTGGAAGGAATGCTCTCAGAGTTACACTGGAGGGAATGTTCTTGGAGTCACACTGGAGGGAATGCTCTCAGAGTTACACTGGATGGAATGCTCTCAGAGTTACACTGGAGGTCTAGTAATTAAGTAATGCCAGGAAAGAAAGACATGAAACAGAAATATAGGCAATGAAAAACAAGGAACAATACAGATTAATACTTCCAATACACCTACTACACAACCTGAATTCAATCATCTTATATCCTTCAAATGAAAGTGTTTCTGGCAGTCTGTTCCCCCAGTTGTTCCTCAGGTCCATTTCTTTTGTCTTTGTTTTCCTTAGGATTATATCTTTGTTATACATACAGCAAGTACTGAGTGCACATTAAATGGCATTGAAATAACAAGATGTCCTGGCTATTAGTAAGGAGAGAGAGCCACCTTCTATGGGAACAAACAAATGAAAAGTCGAAATAGAACAAACAAACAAAAAACTACTGAGAATGAAAAAGAACCAGTGACCCTTAGATCTCCATTTTATGGGAACTTTCTGCCTACTTCTTGTGCTAGTTTCTGTTGCTCTACCCTTGAATCTTTCCCAGACCAATTAGAGTTGAGAAAAAATCAAACTGTTTTGCAGTTACTACTTTAATGTCTCAGAGCCCATCTTGCTACAATTGAAATGAATAGAAAATGCTTTAATAGCATCTCCATTAGATTCCGTGAGGGCAAGAGTGATGCTCACTCTTGATGGTAAAGGGTCAATACCTCACACAGTGCATAGCACATAGTACACATTGATTTGAGGAGCTAAATTAAATCTATAGCACTATATATATGCTTTCATTGAGTTGAACCACAAAGGCTGGAGTCAAAACCTAAGAGGCTAACTCAGCCACTGTTTAACTAATGAAATTATCTAAGTCACCTGAATCCGACGTTAGAGTGAAGAGCAATATTCCAGTATTCACAATGCAGGTGCTGCATATTCATTGGGTTATGAAACACCAGAAGTAAAGAATTGTCCTGTGTGTGGTAATAAGAGTCAACACAGCGATATTGCTGATGGGCTTCCTGAAGAACCTGAAGATAAAATAATTATATTGTTCAGTTGTTTTATCCCCAGGAGAAAAGCCTACTGCTAGAGCAACATGTCTGTCCCTCACTTCCCGTCGCTCATTTCTACGTCGTTGGCCAACTTTGAGTTTCCTGTGGATTCATTTCTAATTACCAAAAAATAAGATCATAAATATAGTGCATTTTTATGAGCATTTTAATAACTCGTATAGAAAAACAAATAGTAGCTTCCAAGGGTGGAGATACTTGCTAAGTGTTCTCCACAAGTGTTAGTAGATGGCAATCAGTCAGTTATCCCCCAACCCCCTACTTTTTGGTTGTTTTGAGACAGATTTCTATCAGGCTGTCCTGAAACTTACTCTGTAGACCAGGCTGGCCTTGAACTCAGAGATCCTCCTGCCTCTGCCTCCTGAGTGCTGGGATTAAAGGCTTGTCCTACCACCGGCTAATCAGTCAGTTCTTTATCTAATAGGTTTCTTTGCCTCCATATAGATCACTTCATTTTTATCATCATTAAATATTGCAGGCAAAGTCAGCATCATAAACTAGGCGGTGCATGACCTCCAAGTTCACAACCCGACACCCCATTTCCTGGTGTGATAATATTTGGAGGTCTTTGGTAATGTCATGAAAGTGGGGTTCCCATGATAGGATTTAGGTCCTTATCGTCTGAGACACTGGAGCTTTCTTGCCTCTTTCTCTGCCATGGATAACTCATCATGTACAAGCCAGGAAGCAAGCCCTCATCAGGAACCAAGTACACTTGGAGTTTGTTCTCCTACTTCCTAAGCTCTGAGATGATACACTTGTGTTATTTAAGCTACCTAGCCTGAAGTATTTTTTTTATGACAGCCTGAGTAGATGGAGGCAATAGTGAACATTTTTTTTCCTGTTTCTAAATATCAGGTCTCATTTGCCAGCATGATAAGAGACTTTCCAAGAACAGGGTTTGTAGGTTCTGGTGCCAGAGTTCAGGCCAGCTACCTTCCAGCTTTGACTTTTCTCTTCCTCACAGTGTGCCCTCCGTGTATAACTGTTATAGTGAACTGAGGTGAGTGGTCTTTCTGACAGGTGCCAATACGATTTGCCTTCCTCCTCTGCCTTGTTTTAAAACCCAACACCCTCAGCCTGCACTGCAATGACAGCCACTAGCAGAGGGCACTGAGGCATAGCTGCTTGGTCCTTCTTCTTTCTCAACGTCAGTCAACCATAGGAAACCGCCCACAGGAATAGGAAGTGGATAGCAGTGGGTGTTTGTGTTTTCAATACCAATCTGCTGTAGGCAGCGTTGTGTGCTCTGCTGTGAGGATGATCTCAGGGAACTGCTAGCATGTCAGAAAAGGGTTGTTACAGTTTTGCCTTCATTTCCATACTGGTAATAGACTCAAAATAATCCATTTATTCCCCAGTCTAGTCCCCTGTATGAGTGTCTTGATGGAGCGCCATGTAAACACTTCTGTTTTCTGAGGCACTACCCATTTCTCACCTACTGTTCTTAAAAGGCAAATAAACCCAGGAAACAAATGTTTGCTTATTGTGAACACGCACCCCTCCTCCTGTTGGGTCAGGGAGCTCTGCCATCCTTGCTGGTTGTTGGGTAAGATCACCAGAGCCGTGACTGACTCTCAGTCAGCATTTGAAAAGTGTTCACATGACCTTTCCTTTTTTTACGAATTGGTGTTTGCCTTCTACATGTCAATATTGTTGATCTCATGTAGTTCATGATGAGTGAGTGTGGGGATGCTGCTGTGACTCAGTGTGGAGTGTTTGCCTAACATAAGCAAGGGGATTGATCACCAGCAATACCACCAACCACCACCACCAGCACCACACCAGCACCACACCACCACCACCACCACCACCACCACCACCACCACCACCACCACCACTGCAACAACAACAACAACAAAACCAATCGGCAAAAAAACGGGAATAAGTGCCAGCACTGTTCCAGGAACACACAAATGAACTTGATAGACAAAACTTTCTTCTGCAATTGGATTAAGGTTACTACAGGTCACTTGGAGTTCTCATCAAGTGGATGGAAATATTTGAATTGTAGGGAAGACCAGAGCGAGAATCAAAGCAGTCTGATACTTAGAAGGACGTTTTAATAGAAGGTGAGTACTGTGGTCAATTAAAACTGACATAGTTAGACCTTACAGGTACCCTTGTAACCTTGTAGAAGTGGGCAACCTTCTACCAGGCTACTGTCTGTGACCTGTGGTAGCAGAAAAGAGGGTGGCAGCCCATAGAAGGTGGGTGAAGGGGTTTAAGAACAGAGGACCCTAGCCACTAGCCACTGGAGAGAAACCAGAAATTATGTAAATGTCTAAATCGCAAACACGAGTCAAAATGTGGGCTGCATGTGTAATTCTAAATTTTATGGTTGCTACATTTTAAAAGCTGAGGCAGGTAAAAATCAATGGCAAGGGTGTATTTTGTTTCACTCAGTATATGAAATGTTATCATTTCAACATGTAGTAGATATAAAAATTATGAACGAGATATATCATTATTTCATGCCAAGTCTTTGAAACCCGGTGTGTTTGGCCCATATAGCTACACACAGAGCGCCGTGTGCCTGTCTTCTTTCCTGCTGAATTACTCCCTTTTCTGTGGAGAACCATTTTTCTTTACCACTGATGGGGTTGGAAAATTGCTATTCTTTTCAGAACATGGCTCTGTGGATTCTTCTGGCTTTAAAAATATGTGGGATGTAAATCTGATCAAAATGAGACTCAAATTAGAAAGACAAATCATACAGAGTACAGGTTTTATACAATTTAAAACCAGCATGTGTTTTCTTACTATTTTTCATAGTAGTTAAAAGCATGTTTTGGGATGGGGGAGCAAATTTTCTTTCTTAGCTCTTTTTTTTTTCCCCTGTTTCTCAATTAGCGACAGACTTGTGGTCACGCTGCCTCCATTTCTACGATTTAACAGTTTCTGTGTCATAGGCTTATTTAGAGGAATACGCTTATACACAGCAGCTATGGCCTAGCACCCAGCACTTAGCACAGCAACTGTCAGCCATCACAGCTACCATTGACCTGCTCATCCAAACAGAAAACACCATGGAACACAATGAAGTCTAAATAGAATGGAAAGGCACCACAGGGGGAATAATGGTGTCGCTTCCTGGTAAAGCCCAGCTTTTTTTCTAGCAAACACGCTAACCAATCTTCATGGAAACAGCCTCTCTTTGAAAGTGTACTTTCAACCGTTTGGGGTATTTCCTGGGAGTTCATGGCTCAGTGTGGGAACAAACTCATTTTATAGCTGAAGTCAATGGGAATACTGAGTTGAGCTCGGTCTGAGAGAGTGACCCAGAAGTGAACTGTTCATGGTTATAGCCCAGCTCTCCAGACCTATCTGCACTCGTCTCCTGGAGAATCACAGCCCATAAATACCTGAAGCAGGACTTTGGGCTGAAAATGTTCAGTAAAGCTCCAGTCCGTTAAACTGCGCTGCTGTGTTTTCTTTATGTCCTCCAGATTAGCTTCCACCACCATCTTCTTGGGTTTCTTTAAAAAAAAAAAAAAATCCACTGGAACACAATTTCAGCTCTAATTTGTGATTGTCCAAATGGAGCCCTGTTAGACTCTAAGGACTCACCCCCATGCGCCCCATTTAATTGTGGGAATCTGCATATGTATAGATCCATATGGCAACATTTTAGGAGGGCTGCTGCCAGAAAGAAGTACGCCTTTGACTCTTTTTTTTTTTCAAATGTGCAACATAACCTAAATATTTTTATTGTTAGGTTATACTCTTCAGAGTCCTGTTAGCAATTATAGGCAGGTTTTCTGAACTCACTTCAAGACAGAGTTAGTTCTACACGGGCTGTATGGTCAGCAGGTGTTTGTGAGGTTGCCAAGCCACACTGTCTAGAGAGAGGGGCAGGGAGCGGGGAAGTTCTACTTAAGTTAGTGAGGCCAGTAAAGTTAACCCCTTTCTCTCCAGATGGAGGGGGTGTGGGATGTCTAAACAACCCCCTTTCCCCCTACATCAGCAGCATTTTCCTTTTAAGAATTTCTCTCTCTCTCTCTCTCTCTCTCTCTCTCTCTCTCTCTCTCTCTCTCTCTCTCTCTCTCATTTCTCAGTTTGGTCAGGGGTTTCTCAGATCATCCTACTTGTCATCTACACTTCTAGGGAAAGAATTCCTTACCTTTTCAAGAGAACCATCCTTTGTGGCTGCTTCCTCTTTGATCTCAGTGTCCATGGTCTGCTCTGTAAATCAAAGACACCAACATCCAGTTGTGTTTGGGCTTTGTTCTTGCCTTTGGTCAGTGCTGTGTCTTTTTGTTGCCCATATGATCTATGTCTCTGTGCTGAAAAGGTAATTCCTGAGAGGCATGTTTCGTGCCTCCAAAGAGGTGTTTGTGTCAATAATTCTAAGTCAATGCCTACCTAGAATTTATCCTTAACTCTTTGAAAAGAACCCGGCTTCTTATATGATGTGCACTAAATCATAACAGCCATTCTTTCATGCTGTATATTGCTCGCTTCTTGAAGTGCACCTTTGCCTTCACAAACTGTAAGTATACTGGCTAAACTAAATCATTGGCTCACTACTTTCATTCACCTACTCTGGCGACCACTAGAAAGCCTTTGCAGGTTTTTGTGAGCCTTGCCTGGTAGAAGACAGACGGGGCAAGGGCAGGTGTTGTGGATGAGAGAACTAACAACGAATTCATCTATTAGAGAGGGATAGCATCCTACTATTCTGTTGAGATCTTCTGTCCATTCATTATTGACTTATTATTTAATGAACATGTGCACATTGACAGATGGAGTTTAACAGACTTTAGTTAAATGGGTAAGTGAGTGGGCACTTGGACTCCAATGCACCATGCCATGGATCAACATGAGTGAGGCACATGAGCTCTCCCATGAACAAGAGTAAACTTATGCAATGGTAAGGGCTGTGATATCACTGTTGGCGAGGAAGCAGGGGCCATCTGAATGGATGAGAAAGGACCAGATCTGTGCTGATGATTGGCACATCATGAAGTGCATCAGGATAAAAGAGACACAACAGAGAATGCTGATGAAGTCCCTACCGTAATTGCCCTCACAGTTGAAACAAATGGAGTGTGCTTGAGAAGGTTAAGTGTTACAGGAACATGTTTTGGTGTTGCTGAATGGGTGAGCCAAGCTGGCTTCTTACCAGCCTGAGAATAATTGCAAATCACAGGCCACAAAGCTGTGTATAAATTGCTGCAGC